>CAUJRU010003657.1:0-37136 GCA_963277665.1 Viscum album
TCATTAGAATAATACACTAGTGGAAATAAGTAGACAATAAAAAATTAATAACCAAATGATATGAAAACTAAAACAATATTAGTATAACAAGATAACCCAAACTGGAAATACAATATCAAGACTAAATAGTAGATATGCCATGCCAGAATACATGTCAGTGTCAAAATGAAACTCAAAATATAGATGCTAAAGACTCCCAAACAGGTCTCAAACCATGTCCAATTCCCTCATCCATGATCCATCCCCAAATTATTCATCTAACATAGGTACTTTCCCCTTTTCCTATCCTATAACCATGAAATCTATTCAGGTACCGATTAAGCAGTGCAAGTAGGGTGTGAGTACAACTCAGTAGGCCACCACTAATGACGTCTAAAATAATGTCCAGTCAATAATAGTGTATGCAATTTTATAAAGAAATAAACACAATATATAAGTAAATAGTTATCACATTTTAAATTATTCTTTATTTAACCACATATTCCCTCGGCTTTTCGAGGACACCCGAAACTCAATACCTACTTCATCCCATATCAGAGTCTTAACTATTCCTAAATGATGTCATTTTCTATAATGACATTGTTACCATTATATATCATCTCAATATTATAATTTCCTTATTACCATTATAGATCTCAATTCTCATATGAATTCCACTGTTACAATTAGTTATTTAATTAATTAATTCAAAAATTAATTAATCATTTAAATCTCTTTAATTAACTCAATAATTAATTAATATTCTCAACCTCATTAGTTAACTCAATAATTAATTAATCATCTCAATCTCATTACTTAACTTAATAATTAATTATTCTTCTCAATACTAACAATTAACTCAACAATTAATTAATCATCTCAATCTCATTAATTAACTCATCAATTAATTAATCTTCATGACTTAATTAATTAACTCAATAATTAATTAATCATCTCAACTTCATTACTAATTAAACAATTAGTTTAACACATCAATACCCTTAATTCATTTCTTGATTAATTAATCAAAACCTACCATCCCAATAATCCTATAATTAATTCATCAATTAATTTTTCAACTCAAAATAGCAATATCCTATAATTAATTCATCAATTAATTATTCAATTCAATAATCTCAATATCCCCAAATTAATTCCTCAATTAATTACTCAATGCAACAATCTCAGTATCCCCTAATTAATTATTTAATTAATTACTCAAATATATAATCTCATTTATCCCTAATATCGCATCACCCTTAATTGATTAATTCACCAATTTAATTAATTTAATCAAGAATTAAATTGATAAACATAAAATATAAATTTGATAATTACATACAAATAATTTCAATCAACACTATAATATTTGAATTATAGATCACCTACCTCAATTCATCGAAAAAAGATCGCTCAATGGAAATACCAACATTTGAGTGGCACAATGACATAGAATGAGATCCTGATCTAAACCCCAAAATCAAGATCAAAAAAATAAAGATCCTTCAATTCTATATATAGATGAACAATCATAGATATAGATCTAATCAAAACAATAATAACAACCTCTTCTAGTATGGGAGAAGAAGGGAAGAGGAATGGGAAATCAAGTGGGATAGGATTCTCTTACCAATATGGGTGAATATCTTCGATCTAGGATTCGAATCTAGAAGAACGGAGCTCGGGCAACTTTGAAATCCCTCCAGGAGTCTATAGAATTGATTAAAATCATTTTTGGGTTAAGATAGGTCATTTGGGGGAATAATATAGGGGTTTGGGAATTTTTTTAATAATTTTTGGGTGATTAAAATCTCATACACACTATTTGCTATTCGGGGCGCATGGTTTCTCCTAACCATATGCCTTAATCATGTGTCTATTATAGGGGGTTCATGGTTTCTCCTAATAGGTAACATGGTTAGAAAAACCATGTGTCATGCATGAAAAACCCCACTCTTCATGGTTGTACAGTTTTCTGGGCCAAGGAACATAGTTAGGGAAAATTATGCACTAGCCATGCACTACCCTATTTCTTTCATTTTTCTCAAAATTTCACCCAAATGCACCCCAAAGTAAAACCAAAATTAAAATTACCCAGAAAAAGAAAAAGGAATACCTAAAAATTAATTTGGAGTCATCTTCATAAAATTAAAGATCTTATAATATCCCCAACTTATAACAACTCGTCCTCGAGTTTTACCCCCAAGTATCTCAAAGATTTTGAGTTAAAAAGATTGGGTCATTGATCCCTCGTGTACAATTCTCTTTTTCATGTTTCCTTCTGCACACTTCCCTATTTCCATAATACATGAACTATCAAAATGGTCTTTCCCCCACAACACTTTCTCACTACGATCTAACATACATATAGGATTCTCCTCAAAGTATTCATCTATTTCAATCTCAACACCATCAACATCGATCACATGAGATGGTTCAAGATGATACCATCACAATTGTGATATAATAAAAACATCATGCATATTACGATATTTCTTTGGAAGATCCAATCATTATGCCACAGGCCCGATTATCTCCAAAACCTCAAATAGTCCAACAAATCTGGGTGCCAGCTTGCCCTATCTTCATATCCTGAGGTGACCTGACCTAGGTGACACCTGAAGGAAAATAAGATCACCCTTTTTAAACTCTAAGGTTCATAGACTTCTTTCACCATATAACTTTTTTCTACTCTATGTCATATCCATATGCTTCTAAATCAACTAAACCTGCTCCAAAGTCTCCTGAACGAGAAATGGTCCCAACAACTTTGACACACCTACCACCATTCAATATAAAGGTGATATGCATGGCCTACCATAAAGAGCTTCGTATGGTTCCATCTGAATTGTATCTGATAACTATTTTTATAATAAAACTCCACTAAATATAGGTGTTTTTCCCAAGATCCACTAAAGTCTAGAACACACACTCGCAGCATATGCTCAAGCACATGTATAGTACACTCCGACTACTCATCTGTTTGTGGGTGGAAAGTTGTACTAAAAAACTATAAACCAAGTTCCTTATATAATCCCTTTTAGAATCACAAATTAAAACATTAGTCATGATCTAAAACTATACTCCATGTAACCCCATGCAAACGGACTATCTCCCAAATGTACAAGTCTCCCAACTAATCTACTAATAAAGTATCTTGTATATGAAATAAATTTACTAATTTTTTTAGCCTATCTACGATAACCCAAATAGAATCATTGTTCCAAGGTGTCCTCAAGATACCCAACACAAATTATGAGGTCACATCATTCCACTTCCACTCTAGAATGGGCAACAGGTGCAGAAAATATCATGGTCGTTAATGCTCTATCTTCACCTACTGATAGGTGTGGAATCATGTCATGAACCCTGTTATCTCCTTTTTCATGCTCTTCCAACAAAACTATTGTTATAGGTCATGGTACATTTTGGTCACACCTGGATATACGGCCCACTTAGAGGCATAAAATTCCTACATCAACTTCTCTTGCATACTCAAAGGCACAATAACCTGATTCTTGAGGTAGATAATCTTATAATCATCTATCAACTAGTATAAAGGTGTATCCCCACCTTCAAGGTTTACCCTAAAATATAAAAATTATGGATCCTCATACTCACTATCACTGATCCATCTCAAAATTGTAGAATATACTAAAACTGGTACCAGATTCATCTACTCTTGACTCTCTGGAACCACCACATGCATCTTAGCTAGTTGATTCATCATCTTCCATTAAGAACTAGACCCCTGAATAACTTGATTATGAGTTTTTGTACTTAAATAATCAGCAAAACTATTTCCTTTCCCATGCATATATACTAGTTCAAAATCAAATGATTGTATATACTCAACCCATCTCCACTGCCAATGATTCAAATCTCACTGCGAGAAGATATAATTCAAGATCTTGTGATCTGTATACACTGTAAACTTCTCACCTGATAGATAATGTCACCAACACTTAAAATCATAAACCAATGCATCCAATTAGAGTTTATTCATAGGGTAATTATATTCATGTGGCCTCAACTTCCAAGACCAATATTCCACAACTCGATCTCCCTACATCAATAATGCTCCAAGTATAATCCTAGAAGCATCACAATACACCATATACTCCTCACCTAGCTCAGGTAGGATAAATATTTGTAACGATTTCAACCACTTATATAACTTCTAGAAATAATCTTCACAAGATTATAACCATTAAAACATTATCCCCTTTTTTTCAATCCTTAAAGCAGTGCTTCAAATCAAGAAAAGTCTTGAATAAACCTTTAATAATATCCAATTAATACTAGAAAACTACAAATATCAAAAATATTATTGGGATTCTCCCAAGAAACCACTACCTGAACCTTCTCTGGGTCTACTAACACACATTCCTCTGAGATAATGTGAACTAATAAGTGTACTTGATCAGTCCAAAACTGACACTAAGATAGCTTGGCATATAGCTGATGCTCTCTCAGTGTACTTAGAATGATATCAAGATATTAGGAAATATTTTCATGATTCTTGGAGTACACCAAGATTTTATCCACAAACACTACCACAAATTGATCCAGGTATGAATGAAAGATTCCATTCATCAAGTCTATAAACACTACTAGTGCATTCGTCAACCCAAACGGCATTATGACGAACTCATATAGGCCATACCTGCTTCTGAAAGAAATTCTTGGTATATTAGAAGTTCTAACTCTCAACTGATGATACCCTAATCTCAATTAAATCTTGTAAAAGACAAAGTCTCCTCACAACTGGTCAAAGATATCATTGATTCATAGAAGATGATATTGGTTCTTCATTGTCAACCAGTTCAACTTCTGGTAATCGATACACAAGCACAAACTCCAATCATCCTTCTTTGAAAATAACACAGGTGATCTCCAAGGTGACGTACTCAGATGAATAATCCCCTTATCCATAAACTCTTCTAACTAAGTCTTGAGCTCTTGATGATCTATCAGCACCATTCTGTATGGTGGAATAGAAACTAGTTCAGCTACTGACATGGGGTCAATAGTAAATTCTTGATCACTCTCAGGTGGTAGCCCTAAGAAATCTTCAGGTAACACATCCTGAAATCTATCCACTACTAGTGAAAAGGCATCCTTCTTTACACCTCCATCATCTAACAATAGTCTAGTAACCCAGGGTTTGAGCTCTCCCAGTTCCTAATGAATTGGCCTTGCTCAGTTTTCCTAGATATCTCACTCTTCATGGTGAATGTACTTGTCACCCTTAGGAGATGTAAACATCACTCTCCTCTAGTAAAAATATATATGGGCGCGATATTCTACTAACCAATCTATACCCAAAATTAGGTTGAAACATGACATGTTAAGAATATAGAGATCCCACATAAAATATTACTCACCAACATCAATAGAACATCCCTTTCCCAAGAAAATTTCCCTAGAACATACTCCCAAAGGTGTATCTATAGTTAACACCCCACTCATGAACTTCACCGCCATGCTCAAACCATTCAAAAGTTGTGTATAAATAAATTAATGAGAGGAACCAGTATCAAATAAGGAACTAGTTAATGTAGAAGCTACAAGAATAGAACCTCTCACTATTTACATTCCATTCTCTCTATCCACAATTGTAGGTTGTATAGCATGTAATTGTCCTTACCCTATTCCATGTGATTTTTTCTGAGTCCCCTAGGATACACCACTCTACAGATATGGGCGCTCTTTCCTAGAAGTACCACATCCACTACCTATACCACCATAGTTAGTAAAACTCCAACTATCAGGATGATAAGGTGTAGAAAATACCCTTCCTACACTCTAGTTCTATCTAGATTTCCCATCATTACCCATCTGTCATGGTTTCCAGTATAACTTCTATATATGTCTCATATTGGCGTAAGATTGGAACTCTACTGGTGGTCATGGATAGTGTCTATGATAGTCTTTTAGTCTACCGTACTGGTGAAAAATCACCATAAAAAGGTCATGTGTAACTGACTTTTCCCCAAGGTCACTTTGTTTACCACTACTTTGGATAAATTCATCATAGATTATTCCTTCTCTCAGAAGACATACCTCCTAATCAACCAATAGAAATCATATATCATGCACTAGAAGCCTCTTTTAGGTTCCCCTTAGCTATGATATCCTGATTCACTACTTTTGAGAACATATTCAGCCTAAATATGTTCACCTGGGACTTAATTTTACACTTAATTCGTTCCTAAAATCATCTCTCTAAAATATCCCCATCTGCTTCAAACACTAGATAAAAGAACTATAAATTTCTAAAGTGTCCAGAGTATCCCATCACGAACATAATCCCCTAAGTCAACCTTATGAACTCGACTACTCTATCCTTCCTCAGCATATCTAGATATAAATGATCTAATAAACTCTCTAAGAAATTCTTCAATAACATACCATCATCCTGTCTAGTCAGAGTTTGAATGTCCCACAAACACTTAAATTATCATTGCAGTATATAAGCATCCATCTTGACCCTCTTCTCAGAAGGAGTCTCCAAGTAGTCAAGTATAGTCTAGATAGACTCAATCCATAACTCAGCTCCCTTGAGTACACCCTCTCCAAAAAAATTCATAGGGTGTTGAAAATAAAAATATGTCATCAAGTCAGACATGCTCTTCTCTACCCACCCTCGGTCCCTTAACATGAATTGCATGAACCGAGCAAAGTTCTCCCAAAACTACTCTTTAAATTCCTCACATGGCACTATCAGTTCCTCATGTCCCACCATTAGAGGATCATCCCTATTCATATCCTCTTATCATCCTCTCAACAAGCATCATCGTGGAGGCATAACTCTATAATCAAAATGCACATCGTAGGATACTTTTCTCAACATTAACACATTTATAGGAAGACATAATAAGGCACAATAAGTCTTTTTATCCAAACCCCACCACAAGGTCAAAGTCAGAGTGTTAAAACTACCCTTAACCATCCTACATCTAGGTCAATTTTAACAAAGGGAAACTCATTTTCATTATTCAATTTTCTCATTTAGACACCCATTTATTCTAATCTTTCATCATTTTAAAACTCTAAATTTCATATTAGGCACCATTTTCAATTCAATTTCACTAGCAAGGAAAAACAGTTCAAGTTCAACAACTTACCCAAAACCCGTTTTTCATGCATTCATAAAATGATGCATGTCACAAAATAATCTTGAGTGACTAGTATGATGCATTCAAACTCAACTCTCATGCCATACTGCTCCATAAGTAAATTATCAAAAAATATCATAAACAATAATCACATCACACCACAAGTGCATAACCCAAGTTGAAATAATATTCAACTATAATAGTAAATAGGAATAACAATAATACACCTTGGGTGATTGGGTTCTCCCCCATACATGGGTTAGCTACTCTCATACATAAGCTCATAATAAAGGCTTGACTCTTCCTAGTTGTCTATCTACCTTTTAGAAATAGCAAGACAAAATAAAAAAAATAAAAAACTTCTTTAATACTACTTTGTATCATCCCAACCTGGGTTCCACATGTCGATGCCCTAAGCGAGTTCTCCATGTGACCTTAAGTGTGCCTCCCCATATGCCATAGGCTACTGACTAGAAGCGAGGTTCCAATATCATTCATGGAGAGACTATACCCACTTTTTCATCATATTAATACAACAACAAAAATAAATAGACAATAACAACTAAATAAACAAAATATATCATAACAAAAACAATGACAACCTAACAAGATAACCACAACTAGAAATATAATATCAAGACTAAATGATAGATATGACATGTCATAATACATGTTAGTGTCAAAAAGAAACTCAAAATAATGACACTAATGACTCCCAAAAGGTTCCCAAAAATGTATGTAGTTGTATAAAGAAATAAACATAATGTATAAGTAAACAGTTTTCACATTTTCAATTATTATTTATTTAACCACATAATCCCCTGTGTTTCTGAGGACACCCGAAACTCAATACCTACTTTGAACCATGCTAGATTATAAACTATCCCCAATGGATGTCATGTGCTAGAATTCCACTTTTACCATTCTATATCATCTCAATCTTAGAATGCAATTTTTACCATTCTAGATATCAATTCTCATAAGAATTTCATTGTTACTATTCATCATTTTATTAATTAATTCAATAATTAATTAATCATCTCAATATCATTAATTAAATAAAAAATTAATTAATCTTCTTAACCTCATTAATTAACTCAAAAATTAATTAATCATCTAAATCACATTAATTAACTCAAAAATTAATTAATATTCTCAATCCTATTAATTAACGCAATGATTAATTAATCATATCAAACTCATTAATTAACTCATAAATTAATTAATCTTCTCGACTTCATTAATTAAATCAATAATTAATTAATCATCTCAACTTCATTACTAATTCAGCAATAATTTCAATACATCAATACCCTTAATTAATTTACCAATTAATTAATCCAAACTGACCATCCTAATAATCCCATAGTTAATTAATCAATTCAAATAAAAATCTCAATATTATATAATTAATTATTCAATTAATTATTCAATTCAATAATCTCAATATCCCCTAATTAATCCCTCAATTAATTACTCAATAAAAAAATATCAATATCCCCTAATTAATTCCTCAATTAATTACTCAAATCTATAATCTCAATTATCCCCAATATCACATCACCATTAATTATTTAATTTCCCAATTTAATTAATTTAATCAATTACTCAAATGAAAAACATCAAACAGAAATTATATAATTACATACATATAATTGAAATCAAGATTATGTGATTTAAATTATAGACCACCTCCTCAATTTCTTGATGAATGATTGCCCAATGAAAATCGAAAATTTTGAGAGACACAATAAAATAGAATTATATCCTGATCAAAAACCCTAAATCAAGATAAAAAAATCAATATCCTTCAATTATAGATCTATATCCACAATACTAGATCAATATCTAATCAAAATAGGAAGAACAAACCCTTCTAGTGTGGGATAAGAAGGGAAGAGGAATGGGAAACCAAGTGGGATAGGATTATCTTACCGGGAAGGGTACAGATATTCAAACTAATAATAGAATCATGAATAATGGAGGTTTTATGGCCTTAGAATCTCTCCAAGAGGATTTGGAATCAAGAGAAATCAGTTATGGGTCGATCTAGGGAATTCTGGGGTATAAGACGGGGGTTTGGGAATTTTTTTTAATAATTATCAAGGAATTAAAATATCATATACATAGTTTTATAATTGGGGAACATGCTTTCTACTAACCTTGTATCTTAATCAGGTGCTTCTTCTAGGGGGTCATGGTTTCTCCTAATAGGGTGTAGGGTTAGACAAACTATGTGTCAGCCATGCAAAACCACATTGTACATAGTTGCACGGTTTGCTAGTCCAGGGAACATGGTTAGGGAAAACAATGTGCCAACCATACACTAACCTATTTCTTTTATTTCTCTCAAAATTTCACCCAAACTCACCCCAAGGTAAAACCCAAATGAAAATTACTCAACCAAATCCAATAGAATACCTAAAAATTAAGCCTGATTTATCTCTAGAAAAGTTGGGATATTATAATAAATTAATTCAAATTGAAACTTAAAATACCAACATTTATTAAGGATTCATGATATTAGATATTAAATGGACATTATATACAACACATAATAAAAAAAGTGGTGAATATGGCATATGTCTCACAGAAGTAAAAGCGAGACAAGAAAACATAACCTCAAGTCCAGACTTTCCTTTTCGTTCATTTAACTCATGTATAATAAGATTAAATCAATTGTTTAATTTATTAATAAAATTTTCTAGTTTTAATAACTTATAATTAAATAATTTTTTTTATTTATTTTTAATTACCTATTTAAATATTTAATTAGTTAAGTCCATATTGGGTGTTTTGAGGATTTTCGGTTCATTGTTGCCAAACAGATTCTGTGTGTTGATCATGGTTAAAGAAGTAATTATTTAAAAATATCTAGAATAATAATAAAAAAATAATTATCATATTTATTCATCAATTATACTTCTAAAACCAATCATGAAAAAATGGTCATGAAAAATGAACTACGTTGCGATCATGGAGACGGTGGGTCATACATATGCATGAGTAACATTTCCATTTTTCAGTGGTAATTATGGGAAGAATGTGTGTATTGTTTTATCTATACAAAATTATTATAATATCATAAATACCATATTATTTCTTTAAATATACTAATATATCATTCTTGTGATTTGGTGACGAAAAAATAATCACTTCGCTTTGTGGAGGCGGTAGTCTGCATGTACACGAACGATCTAATCATTTTTCAATGTAATAAATAAAATGATATATTATATTTTCAGAATGATAAATATTTCATGAATATAATTATTATATAATTTATATCACATATATCTATTAACATTAATCTTATTAACTTCTATGTAAAGCGTAAGTGATAAACGAATTACATCACTTCATGAGGCGGTAGTCCACTGTAAACACAATTGGCGTTACTATATCCACCAAAAAATATAAATTAAAAAGGTATATGTGATTAAAATAACTAAATAAGTATAAATATGTTACAAATATCATATATATGATTTAAATCCATCATTTCAACAATACTTGGGAGGTAATTATGTAAAATGATTGATATTAGTTTATGAGGTCATACTCCGCTGACACACGAATAATGATTTCATATCCCATTTGATGGAAGAGGAGATGAATTTAGTTTATTAAAATAATATAATAAAATATAATTATATATAAGATACTAGTGTTATAATATGATCACATTTTAAGAATATTTGAAGGATGGGGAAAATAAATAAAACAAAAACATATAGTTAGTAATTTTACCTCTTCACAGACCACCTCTTTAGGATTATATCAAAAGTATTCCTAGAATATATTTATGACCAAAAAATGATTCTAGGATGAGGGTATTGATGTTGGTAAGTTATTAGGGTAGGTAATTTGTGAACTAAAATGGTTTTATCATGTTAATAAGAAATGAGAGGGGTGGCCTTTTATAAGTGAGCTGAGTAGAACACTTGTAATTTTTAAAAAGAAAAAGGTGTACCCGCATTTTTTACATGAAATAAGGATCCAAAAATTGATCATTATAGATACTTATACATTATAAGGTCTATATATGTCTATAAAATATTTTTTAGACAAGTTTTTAGGTCATTTTGATCCTTATATTTTCAGTTTAACCCCAGGTAAACCTGTTTTCACCTTAACCGTTGTAATTTATTTTTACTGTAGTCAATTTTCATTATGATAAAAAATTAAGTTGAAATTATTATAAAATATAAATTATTGTGATTCCAAATAATTAATACATTTTACCCAATTCAATTTACAAAATTAGAAAATTTTAATTTAAAATTAAACCCGCATACATGATGAAAAAGCAGGTTCGTGTATTTTTCAAGGAAATTTGATTTTATATTAACTCTATGACTAATAATAATTATTTTATGAATATAAATTAATATTTATTGATATATAATATATAAATTTAATTTAAATAATTCCTCTTTTGGGTTTGTTTAAATTAATTATAAAGGATAAACATTATGCACTTTAAAATAGTTTTTAGAAAAATCATGTTTTTAAACCCAAAGACAAACTTATACTAAAATCCAATATGAAGTTGATTAAAATTAAATTAAGTGGATTAAATATAAATAAAAAATAAATATTTTATTTAAAATCATATTCAAAACATAATGTAACTTTTAAGATTCTTAATTTATTGAAAATAAATGACATTTTTAGAAAAAAATGATATATTTCACTATTCATTGAAAAAATAATATTTTCAAAAAAATCCAAAAAAATTACTAAAAGTAAATTTGGAAATTATGATTTAAAAAATGGATCAAATTTTATCATATAAATTTTTTAAAATTTCAAAAAATTAATTATAATATTTTTTTCATGATAAGCAACAAAAATCATTTTTGAAGAAAATATATTTTTGAAGATTAAAATTAATTTACTAAAAATTGATTGATTATTTAAAAAATATTTATCAATAATTTATATTTATTAGGATATATATATATATATAATAAATTAGTTAATACTATTCATACACACCAATTTAACAACTATCTTATAACAGTTATATATTTCATGGGTCGTTTAAGCTCTATGTTGCATGTCAAATACACTATCGAACATAGTTTTATTTTCTAAAATATCAGGATATTAAATACCCCCACACTTTAATAAAATTTAATCCTCTAAATTTAAAATTTATCCCAGTAATCAAAGATTTTACAATTGAAAATACCTTTTTTGTAAACCCACATCATAAAAAGGGTTAATAAAACATCCTCTTGATATGAGAGAAAAGGATGTATGAAGGTCATCAGGAATAACATAAACTAGGTTTAAAAATATGAGAACATAGGTGGGAAGTGAATATTTGGACACAGAAGAAAATTTTAATATAAAAATAATGATATATAGTGAAATAGATCACTGATCACAAGAAAATGAATGACCAAGAGAAAGTTAATACCCACAAAACCATAAACCAAAGAGGTGTGAAAAGTTCATTGATATCATCAGAAATGATGGTAATAAGAAAAAAAAATATTTATATAATTTTTCCTAGATTTGATGAATTATTTACCATCTAAACTAAGATCCTAAGTATATATACTAAATTTATGAGTACAATTCCATCCTTTTGTCAATTTCCACCATAATCTTTTCTTTTTATCTACATAATGAGTATTCAAATTGAATTTTTCATAACTAAAACACTAAAATTAACATTTAAAGTTCACATAATCATAAAATGTATAACAAGATAGTCCTACTTTATTTATACATTAACCAAAACCAAAATTGTTAGCACATGGTAAGATAATTCACAAAATGAATCAACCTTAAAATGATACATTAATATTTAAAATTCAACAGTAATACCCAAATTTAAAACTAAAACATTCCATAAATAAATAACCCTATATCCCAAATAACCTAAATAACATAAAATTTAAAGATAGTTTTAACCTCAAATTTTATCTCATAACTTTCAACTTACAAGAATAAAAAAAATATTGCTATATCATTTTAAAATAACATTAATAACATAGTCACAAAATCACTTTTCAATCCCATGGTTATCCATATGATAAAATTTTTGTTCCCCTAATTAACTCAATATCCAAGATCATATAAACCCTAAAGGTTATAAATTCCTTAAAAATTATATCCACTAAATTTAAATAAATACTTCACATTAAATCAAATCTTTACATATACTTCAACCCAATAAAATAGCTCCTAAAGTTTTATTAATCGCTTTAAGAAATCATCACTTAAAACATAAAATGGGGTTTCGAATACTTTGAACTTATGATCAACCTTAATCTTATATAACTATAATGGTATCCATAACTCTTAATATAACACATCATTAAGATATCATAACCTCCAAAGTTATCTAAACGTTTCCTTTAATACCTGCTATAATAGTCTTAAACATGCACTCCCAAATCTGGTGTTGAGATCATAAAATTTACATTTTTGGATTTTATACCAATGAAGGTGACCCAATTTTCACTATCCTAAAATTATAACATCAAACAAAACATATTGGATCACTTTCATTCTCAAGGAAATTTTAGGTTTAGAGTTTTAGAGAACTAGGACAAACTCTTAACATCATGTATTCATAAACAACTAGTTCATAGAGATGAACATAATTTCTTACTTTACCCAGAATTTGTATTCCACATTAGGTCATCATAATCATCCATATTAAACTATTATAGACATAATTAATTGAAAATAAGTCTTTATAACCTGAGGAAAATGAAACATAATAAGGGTGATCTCAAATTTTCAATAGGGATAAATGTAATTATTAACAGGTAAATTTCATATAGGAGCATAAAAAGTTCATAAGGGTATAATGACATAATAAAATTTCATGAGTTTAACATAAGAATATTCATTCCCATCGATACCTAGATCATCAAACATACAAACATGTAATAAGGCGTTAACAAAGGAAATATTAATTATAATAAATAATAATGATCCACATGATATCAATCTTGATCATAAGAAATATTATAAACCCATATAAATCATAGTTAAAATTTATTTGTATCCTGAAACATTATCTTCACATCACTTCTTACAAATGTAATAACTAATATGGTTGACTTCCATCTATGGAGTACCTAATGCATTGGATATATATAATGAACCCATTCATATTTGGTTTATCATGGAACCACCCATCCTTGGTTAATAATGTTACAAATAATCCTTGGTTTATAATGGAACCACTCATCATTGGTTTATAATGTAACCACTTATCATTATAAATAATTTCCAATAATCGTATCATCAATAAAGTACAGAGAGAATTCATTTCATTATAAACTCATTGAAATAACCTTTATTCTTTTTATAACATGATTAACCCATGGAAAAGAAATGAGTTCCATAACAATCTCTTTGAAACATTATTAACCTGTGGAAAAGAAATGGGTTCCATAAAAATATCTTTGAAATATGATTAACCTATGGAAAAGAAACGGGTTCCATAATAATATCTTTAAAACATGGTTAACTCATGGAAAAAAAATGGGTTCCATGTCAACATATTTGAAATGATCTTTATCCATATAGAGAAATAATGATGATGGAATCATTAAAAAATATGTACATTTTATAATACGATACAACAAGGGTTGTTAATGTTGGTGAATATAAATACCATTAAAATATCACTAAAAACTTTTTTTAGTAAAATAAACTTTTCATTTTGAAAATCACTTTTAATAAATAAAAATTCATAAAATATTGTGGAAATCCTTATCTTTGAAAAAAACTTAGAAAAATATAAAGTAAAATTAACGGAAATTAATGGACATGATGGAAGTAACATGATGGTGGTAAAATCTATTTATTTCATAAATGTTAAAAATAAAAATTCTTTTCAAAACATTTTGAAAAAGGGAGTCAAAAGAGACCCATTTAGAAAATGGTAAGAAATTTACTTTTAAAACATTTTAAAAGAAGTTAAAATAGAATGTAAAATATCTTTAAGAAAACATTTATTTTTATAAATAAAATTTTTGAAAATATTTTAAAAAACATGGAAATGGAAGGGAAAGACATGTGATCTAAAAGAAAATACAGGATCTATATCACTTACAAACAACTTTATTGATGTTTATTAAATTAATAAGGTAATAAATTTAATTTAAACCATGTGATAAAAATTAATAACTAGACTATAATAAAATATATTTGGTTCAAGAAAATAATACCATATTATTTTCTCTAAAATAAACTTGAATATAACCTATCCCAAATGAAAGAGGATTGTAACATAAAGCATTTTCCACTTTGGTAACTCTTTAATTGTAAACCCCATGAAATAATAACTTCAAATGAAACTTTAAATATCCTGAAAATAATTATATAAATGATATAACATTCCAAAATTTAAGTATATATACATCATAAAAAAGATAAGTTCATATCATAAACATATGTCCCAAAAAAAGTAATTTGGGATGATTGACCCTTATAAAGATCATATCAATGAATTGAGAGTTAATAAATAGAGAGATTATGTGTAAAAAATGTAAATATACCCCAAAACCATTTAAATACGTAATAAAATAATGTATATATCCATTCACACATAATCATATCAAATAGAGTCTATGAATAAGTTTTATAACCCAATGAAAGGAAATTGAGTTAAGAAACTCTTTACCACATGGTAACTTCCAAGTCAGTCCACTTGGATAAATTAGTTCAAATTGAATATTAAAATTTCATTATGTAGGAATTATTTTTAATATTACATGTAAATGTACATTATATGCAACACATAATAAAAATAAGTGGTGAATATGGCATATGTATCATAGAAGTAAAAGTGAGACAAGAAAACCTTACCTCGAGTCCAGGCTTTCCTCATATGTCCTTTAAATCCGGTATAATAATCTTACATAAATTATTTGATTTATTAAGAAAATTTTATGGGTTTAATATCTAATAATTAAATCATTTATTTTATTTCTTTTTAAAAACATATTAAAATATTTAATTAGTTAAGTCCACATCGGGTGTTTTGAGGATGTTCGGTTCATTGTTTCAAAATGGATTTGGTGTGTTAAACATGGTCAAATAGGAAATTATTTCAAAATTGATAGAATTATAATCAAGAAATAATTATAATATTTATTCATAAATTATACTTTTAAAAACAACCATGAAAAATATACTATGCTTTGATCCTGGAGACGGTAGGTCATACGTACACATGAGTAACGTTACCATTTTTCAATAATTATTTTGAAAATATGGTATGTATTATTTTATATTTATATAATGATAATAATATAATAAATACCATATTATTTCTTTAAATATACTTATATATATCATTATTGTGATATGGTGATTAAAAAATAATGTTATCGCTATATGAAGGTTGTAGTCCACACGAACACGAACAACGTTATCATTTTTCAGTGTAAGAAAGAAAATGATATATTATATTTTAATAATGATAAATATTTCATGAATATAATTATTATTTAATTAATATCGCTTATATTTATTTAAATAATCCTTAATATCTTCTATGTAAATCATTAGTGAAAAATGAATCACATCGCTTCATGAGGAGGTAGTCCATCGTACACACAAGTGGTGTTATCATCTCCCCCACAGAAAAAATGGTAACATTTTATAGTTGATATATAAATATTTTAAAAATATCAATGTATAATTTAAATCCATCATTAAAACAATTTTTGAGAGGCAATGGTAGAAAATGGATGACATCGGTTCATGAGGCAATAGTCCACAGTACACATGAATAATGATTTTATATCCTATTTGATAGAAGAGGAGATGGATTTAGGTTATTAAATTAATATAATAAAATATAAGTATATAGGATATAATTTTTTATCATATGATAACAATTTAATAATATTTTAAGTATGCATAATAATAAATAAAACAAAAATACATAGTTAGGAATTTTAACTCTTCTCAGACAACCTCTTTAGGATTATACCTAAAGTATCCTATAATGGATTTATGACCCAAAAACTGATTCTAAGATAAGGGTATGTAATTTTTAAAGAGACTTGGGTGGGTATTTTCTGAACCAAAATTTTTTTAACGTGTTAAGAATAGAGGAGAGTGGGTGTCCTTTTATAAGTGAGGTGAGTGGCACACTTGTACATTTTGAAAAGAAAAAGTTGTACCCAAATTTTTCACATGTTACAAGGATAAAAATGTATAATACTAGATAATTAGAAATTATATGATCTAAATATTTCTATAAAATAGTTTTTAGACAATTTTTTAGGTCATTTTGACCCTTATATTTCTAGTTCAATCCCCCGGTAAACCCGTTTTCACCTTAATCATCATAATTTATTTTTATTGTTTTCATTATTCATTATGGTCAAAAACTAAGTTGAACATATTATATAATATAAATTATTATTTTTAAAAATATATATTCCATATTTTCAAATTCAATTTGCATAAGGGGTGAATTTTAATTAAAAATTAAACCAACATATATAATGAAAAAGCAGGTTTTTAATAAGTGTATTTTTCAAGGAAGAATGATTATATACTAACTAAATGAATAATAATAATTATTGTATAAATATAAATTAATATTTATTTATATATAATATATAAATTTTATTTAAAAAATTCCCCATTAGTTTTTTTATTTAACTAAAAAGGAGAAACATTATGCACTTTAAAACAGTTTTTAGAAAAATCTTGTTTTTATACCCAAAGACAAATTTATACTAAAATCCAATATGAATTTAATTAAAAAGAATTAAATTAGATTAAATATAACAAAAAAATAATTATGTTACTTAAAATCATGTTAAAAACATAATGGTACTTTCAAATTTATTAATTTATGGAAAACAAATGACATTATTAGAAAAATCGATATTTTTCATTATTCACCGAAAAATCAATATTTTCTGAAAAATCCAAAAATTTCACCCCAAGTAAATTTTTAAATTAATATTTAAAAAATTAAGTTCATTTTATCAAATAAATTTTTTAAAAGTTTCAAAAATTAATTATAATATGTTTCCATGAAAAATAAAAAAAAAATTAGTTTTGAATAAAACATATTTTTGAAGAATAAAATTACTTTACTAAAAATTGAATGATTATTTACTAAATATTTATCAATAATTTATATTGAGTAGAAAATTTATATATATATATATATATATATCATAAATTATTTAATAATATTCATACCCTCTAATTTAATGGCTAGGTTGTAACAGTTATATGTTTAAGCTCAGATTTGTGTGGTGAATAAGATATCGAACATAGTTTTCTTTTCTAAAATCTTGGTGTGTTAAATCCTATCCTTAAAATTTAATAAATTGTGTCCTAAAAATTTTAACTTTATCTCATTATTCATATTTTTTAATTTTTAAAATACCTTTTTTGGTAACCCATGTTGTAAAAAGGGTTAATAAAATATACTTTTGATTAGAGAGAAAAGGGCGAACAAAGGTCATTTGGAATAAAACATACTAGGTTTCCAAATATGAGAACATAATTGGGAAGTGAATATTTGGACATGGAATAAAAGTTTAATGCCCAAATAATGATATAGAGTGATATAGATCATTGATGATAAGAAATTGAATGATCAAGAGAAAGTAAACAGCCACACAACCATAAACCAAAAAGGTGTAAAAAAGGCCATTTATATCATCATAAATGATGATAATAGAAAAAAAATGTTTCATGATCTTTTTATTAGATTTTAGGATTTATCTTCCATATATAATAAGATCAAAGTTAAATATACTTACTTTATGAGTACAATTTCATATTTTTTTCAATTTCCACCATAATCTCATCTTTTTCTCCAAACAATGAGTATTCGAAATGAATCTTTCATGCCTAAAACACAGAAATAAAATTTTAAAGACCACATAACCATAAAAGGTATAACAATATATTCCTACTATCTTTATACATTAACTAAAACCAAAATGGTTAGCACATGGTAGGATAATTTCCAAAATGAATAAACATTTATATGATACATTAATCTTAAAAATTCAATAGTAATACTCAAAGTTAAAACTAAATCATTTCTTAAATAAATAACCATATATCCCAAATATCCTTAATAAAAAAATAATTAAAGAGTGTTTTAACCTCAAATTTTATCTCATACTTTTCATCTTACAAGAACAAAAAATATAGCAATCTCCTTTTGAAATAACTTTAATAACTTATTCACCAAATCACTTTTAAATCCCATGGTTATCTATACAATAAAACTTTTCTTCCCCAAATTACCTCAATATCCAAGATTATATAAACTATAAAGTTTATCTATAACTTAAAACTTATTTCTGCAAAATTTAAAGTAATAATTCACATTAAACTGAAGATTTTTATATACTTCATCCTAATTAAACATCTCCTAGAGTGTCATTAATTTATTTAAGATCTCATCACTTAAGAACTCAAAAGGGGTGTCTAATAATTTGAACTCATGATCAACCATAATCTTATATACCTATGATTTTATCTATAACTCTTAATATAACCTATCATTAAGACATCTTAATCTTTAAATTTATCTAAACCTTTACTTTGATACTAACTATAACATCCCCAAATCTGTACTCTCGGATCTGGTGATGAAATCATCAAATTTACCCATATTTGATATTGATAAAGGTGGCCCAATTTTTTCTACCCAAAAATTACAAAATCGAAAGGAAAATATTCTATCACTTATATTCTTAGAGACCTTTTATGTTTAGAGTTATATAGAACTAGGAAAAACTTTTAACATCATGAATACATAAAAAATAAGTTCATAAAGATGAACATAATTTCCCACTATACCCTTATTTTCATATTCCACATTAGGTTATCATCGTCATCCATATGAAACCCTTATATAAATAATTCATTAAACATCAATATATATAACCTGGGTAAAATGAAACATAATAAGGGTGAGATCAAATTCTCAATAGGGTTAAATTTACGTATTAACAATTGAATGTCATTAAGAAGAATAAGAATAGAATAAGGGTATGATGACATAATAAAAGTACATGAGTATAATGTAATAATATTCATACCCATGAATATCTAGATCATCGAACATGAAAACATGAAAACAAGTATTTAGCAATGGAAAAAGTCATCTGAATCAACAATCATAATACATGTGATATAAATATTGATCATAAGAATCATTGTTAAACCATAGAAATAATAGAAAAAACTTATTAGTATATTAGAAAATTATTTTCACATCACTTCTTATAGATGTAATAACCAATATGGTTGAATTTCATATCTAGAGTACCCAATGAATTTGAGGGATATAACTTACCCACCCGTCCTTGGTTTATTATGGAACCACCCATCCTTCGTTAATAACATAGCCTCCTGTCATTGTTTTATAACAGAACCACATTTCATTTTATTATAACATAACCACTTTATCATAAATAAAGTTAATAGAGAATTCATTTCATTATAAACTCATTGAAAAACCTTTATTTTTTCAGAACTTGGTTAACCTATGGAAAAGAAATAGGTTCTGTAAAAATCTCTTTGAAATATGATTAAACCGTGGAAAATAAATAAGTTCCATAATAATCTCTTTTAAACATGATTAACTAGTGGAAAATAAATCCTCTCCATAACAATATCTTTGAAACATTATTAACCCATGGAAAAGAAATGGGTTCCATGTCAATATCATTGAACCAATATTTATCCATCTAGAGAAAGATTGAGAATGGTATCATTAAAAAATATCCCCATTTGAGAATAAGTAAAAACAAAGGTTTTTGACATTGATGAATGAAATACCATTAAAATATCATTAAAAACATTTTTAGGAAAATAAACTTTTCATTTTAAAAATCACTTTTAAAAAATAAAAATTCAAAAAATATTGAAAAATTCATTTATTTGGAAAAAAATGGAAAGATATAAAGAAAAATTCAATGAAATTAATGTACATGATGGTGAGAAAATATGTTCATGTCATAAATGTTAAAAATAAACATTATTTTCAAAACATTTTGAAAAAGTGAGTCAAAAGAGAACCATTTGGAAGATAGTAAGAAATTTCCCTTTAAAACATTTTAAAAGAAGATAAAAGAGCATGTAAAATAGCTTTAGTAAATCATTTATTTTTATAAATAACATTTTATAAAATATTTTAGAAAACATGGAAATGGAATAGAAAGATGTCTAATCTAAAAGAAAATACAAGATCGATATCACTTACAAATGACTTTCTCGATATTTATTAAATCAATAAGGGAGGAAATGTAAATTAAACATGTGAACCAAATTCATAACTATAGGATAATAAAATATATCTTTTTAAATAAAATAATATCATATTATTTCTTCTAAAGGAAACATGAACATAAATAATACCAAAAGAAAGGAGATAAAAACATAAAGCCTTAGTCACTTTGGTAACTCTTCCATTATAATCCCCATGAAATAATAACATAAAATGAAACATTAAATATCATGAAAATAAATATATACATGATATAACATTCCAAAATTTCCTTATATACACCTGATAAAGAATATAGGTGTATATTATAAACATATGTCCCAAATAAAGTAATTTGGGATGATTAATCCTTACAAACATCATGTCCCTGAATTGAGAATTAATAAATAGAGAGATTATGTGTAAAAAATATAAATCCATAAAAAAAGTAGAAATTCATAATAATAAAATTATATCATAACAGATTTAATGAATAATTTTTATAACCCAACGAAAGGAAATTGAGTTAAGAAACTCTTTACCACTTGGTAACTTTCAAGTCAATTACCTTGGATAAATTAATTCAAATTGAAACCTAAAATACCAATATTTATGAATGATTAATTATATTACATGTAAAATGTATAGTATATATATAGCATAATAAAAACAAGTAGTAGATATGGAATATTTATCACAAAAGTAAAAGTGAGACTAGAAACCCTTACCTTGAGTCCACACTTTCCTTGTATGTCCTTTAACTCATATATAATAAGCTTACTTAATTATTTGATTTCTTAAAAAAATCCAGATTTAATATGTTATACTTAAATAATTTATTTTATTTATTTTTAATTACATATTTAAATATTTAATTAGTTAAGTCCACATTGGGGGTTTTGAGGATGTTTGGTTTCTTATTTCAAAATGGATTTGGTGTGTTGATCGTTGTTAAAGGGAATATTATTTAAAAATTTATAGAATAAATATTGTGAAATAATTATCATATTTATTCATCAATTATAATTTTAAAACCAATAATTAAATATATTTATGAAAATTTAACTATTTTACGATCATAGAGACGGCAGGTCATATGTATGCATGAGTAATGTTTTCATTTTTCAAATATAATTATGAAAATAATGTATGTATTATTTTATATTTATATAATTAAAATAGTATCATAAATTCCATATTATTTCTTTAAATATACTTATATATATCATTGTTTTGATGTGTTAATGAAAAAATAATCGCATCGCTTCATAGAGGCGGTAGTCCACACGTACGCGAACGACGTTATCATTTTTCAATGTAAGAAAGAAAAGGATATATTATTTTTTTCAAAATGGTAAATATATAATTTATATTATTATATTATTATTTATATCACATATATTCATTAAAATTATCCATATTACCTTCCATGTAAAGTGTTATTGAAAAATGAATCACATCGATTCACGAGACTGTAGTACGTCGTACACACGGGCGGTGTTATCATATCCCCCATGGAATAGAATTAAAAAATTTATATGTGATATAATAACAAAAAAATTATAAATTTGTTAAAAACATAATATATATAACTTAATTCTATCATTACAACAATCTTTGAGAGGTGATAATGGAAAACTAGTGACATCGGTTCATGAGGCGGTCGTACACACGAATGATGATTTTGTATCCCATTTGAGGGAAGATAAGATGGATTTAGGTTATTAAATTAAAATAGTAACATATAAGTATATATTAGATAATTTTTTTATAATATTATAATAGTTGAATAATATTTTTGGGAGGTGGAAGAATAAATAAAACAAAAATTCATAGTAAAGAATTTTACCTCTTCTTAAACCACCTCTTTAGGATTATAGCTAAAGTATTACTAGAATGTATTTTCGAAGAAAAGGCTTATAGGATAATTTTATGTAATTTTTGAAGTTATTTGGGTATTTATTGGTCAAAATAAAAAGGTTTTGAAAGTTTAAAGAATAGGGGATAGTGGGTGGCCTTTTATAAATGAGGTGTGTGACACACTTGTAATTTTTTAAAAGAAAAAGGTGTACCCACGTTTTTCACATGAAAAAAGGATTAAAAATGGATCAATATCAATAATTAGACATTATAAGGTCAAAATATGTATATAAAATAGTTTTTTTATAATTTTTTAGGTCGTTTTGACCCTTGTCTTTTTAGTTTAACCTCTCAGTTAACCTATTTTCACCTTAACTGTGGCAATTTGTTTTTAACGATTTCACTATTCAATATAGTCAAAAATTAAGTTGAAAATATTAAATAATATAAATTATTATTATTAAAAATATTTAATACATTTTAAAAAAAATTAATTCATAGAATTAGAAAATTTTAATTTAAAATTAAACCCGCGAACGTGATGAAAAATGGGTTTTCAAGAAGTGTATTTTTCAAAGAAAATATGATGTCATATTAACTCTATGGATAATAATAAATATTATAGTGATATAAATTAATATTTATTGATATATAATCTATAAATATAATTTAAATTATTCCTAATTATGAGTTTTTAATTAATTAAAAAAGATAAACATTATGCACTTTAAAATAGTTTTCAGAAAAATCACATTCTTAAACACAATGACAAACTAATAATAAAAGACAATATGAATTTGATTCAAAAAAAAATTAAGTGGATTAAATATAACTAAAAAATACTTATTTCACATAAAATAATAATAAAAATATAATTTTATATTTAAATTTCTTAATTTATTGAAAAGAAATGACATTTTTAGAAAAATTAGTATTTTTCACTTTTCACTGAAAAATCAATATTTTCCAAAACAATACCAAAATTTTACCAAAAGTAAATTTTTATATATTGATTTAAAAAACAAGTTTCAATTTATTAAATAAATTTTCTTAAATTTACAAAAAATATTTAAAATATTTTTTCACAAAAATTAATAAAAATCATTTTTGAAGAATAAAATTACTTTACTGAAAATTGATTGATTATTTAATAAATATTTATTAACAATTTATATTGATTAGTAAATTTACATGTATATATATTTTTCATAAATTAGTTGATAATATTTATACGCATGAATTTAACGATTGGGTTATAACGGTTATATATTTTGTGGGTCGTTTGAACTCAGTGTTGCATGTCGAATATGCTATCAAACATGGATTTATTTTATAAAATTTCAAGGTGTTAAATGTGCCACAATAACATTAAATCATTCATAAATCTGTTATAACTTAATTAAATGATGGGAAATATATGGGTTTCATGAAAACTTCCATATATAATGATCATAATCCATCTAGAGAAAGAAGAAGAGTGTTATCATGAGATCATATCCCCCAATGAATCATAAAAAACATTAAATGATAATGATAATATAAAAAACAAATTATATGAACATTAGATGTTTTCTTTGAAAAAAATAATAAATTTCCATTTCTTTTGTTAAATTTTACATTAAAAAAATAAAAAACTGGGAATAGAAATTACTTTTTAAAACCATGAAAACTTAGAAAGAAATATTTATAAATAAAATTAAATAATAAGTGTTGAAAATTAGTTCTTTATGAAGCATTAAAAATTAAGATTCTTTTCACACTTTTGTAAAGAATGTTAAATCAGCCAAAAATGACTTATACGTAAAATGTTTGAAAATGTTTCTTTCAAACTCTAATAAATAAATTAAAAATTAATAAAAATAAAACTTATGTAATTATATAATTATAGATAAGGAAATCCATAAAATAATTTGAATAATAAGAACATGGAGGAAAAATATTCTCGACTATAAAGAAGAGATAAGGATGGTTCCACTTATATGTATTCTTTCTGTTGAATTGTGAACTAAAGGGATGTGAAATAATAAGAAGACATGTAAAACCCAAAAATAAAAAAAAATATAAGAATCTAGATAGGGTTTTATATATAAATAAAAAATAATTTCCCTCAATGGAAATATAAAATAAATAATCTTTAATTCAAAGTGAGATTAGAAAAGAAACCCTTACCTCATATTTATTCTTAGTTGAACACACTCTATATCCCTATATAATAGATTTAGCTTTGTTATTAATATATATAAGAACATTTTTAATTTTTATTTAACTTTATACTATTTATTTAGAGCTCCTTATTACCCATATATTAATTGTTTACTATTAAAATTAACCTTCAGGTGTCAACTATTCTTCTTTCCCATGCATGTTTCGATTTAATGATTTTGGCCCTTATTCCTTGTTCATGAGTTCATCACCTATAAAATTTTCATAGAGATGTAACGCATGTGTTTGATTTATTTCTGTAGTTTCATGTTCATTTTATAGAACTCATGTTAATGGTTTTCATAAAATTCTTAAAAATATATTTTTTATAAACTTTGATTCAATAAAATGAATTGATTTTATTGATGAATATACTTATATATATTATCATTACAGAATTATTAAAACATATTAAATTAATAATTATTATATAAAATTAATGTTATTGAATTTTTATTAGTCATTCATGATGTAAACATTATAAAATCATTCTTGTATGTTTTAAAAACTTACCCAAACAAGAACGCGTTATAATAAGTGAGTGAGTAAGAACATGTTATTTTATAAAAAATAATATCCCTTTTACATAATATTAATGATTTTAAAAACATGTTATTAATTTGTATAACTAGATTTGAGAGGATGTATATAAATTATATATAAAATAAGTATTATGGAAAAGATAACACTTGCATTGAAGACTTGAATCTCCTCTTAAAGAGTCTAAGAAATGAGGGGTTTGGGACTCCTTCTTGGGACCAAAGGTTCCCAAATGTGAGAGTGTATTTTGAGGAAGATAATTTATGAATTTATTCAATATAATTTTTTATTAAATGTGTGTGTTGAGGTGGGTTGAGGAGGGGGCCTTTTATAGATGAGAAAGGGTATAATTTTCATAAATATTAATTTATTAAGATAAAAGGAATGTCATTCTAAAGGAAATTAGATCCAAATTTTTCAATGAGTGAGGCTAAGATGAGGGGTGGTTGATAAAGTCCTCATACACCCATTTATAGATAATGTTTTGTGATATTTTATGACCTTATCTCTTAATTTAACATTTACCTTTCGTAACCTTTTCCATGGTGACTAACTTTTATCTAGGTAAATTATTTTTATGACAAAAATTAAAATTGAACTTGTTACAAAATTTGGATATGTAGATTTCAAATATGAAAATAATTTTACTAAAATTAAATTTATAAAGGATATAAAAATTAATTTTTATATAAGTATGTATAACACAACAAAAACAATTTTTTAAAAAAATAATTTTAAAGCATGAAATGGATTTATACATATTCTTTTTCAAATAAAAATCAT
Organism: Viscum album; assembly: GCA_963277665.1. Lineage (NCBI taxonomy): Eukaryota > Viridiplantae > Streptophyta > Magnoliopsida > Santalales > Viscaceae > Viscum > Viscum album. The sequence goes on from CAUJRU010003657.1 coordinate 26,728, forward strand.
TAAATTATTATAAATTTAATTTAATATAAATATAAAAAATTAATTTCATTAAACTCTAAATGTAACATTATTAGGATCACATAGGTATGTGTCTAACACTGAGAGGGGGTGAATCAGTCTTGGTATTATTTTAAGCCAATTTAACCTTAATCCCTTTATCACCTATTCACTTATTTATTGGGTGGATTTATCTTTCTCAATTTATCTCTAATTTGGATTATATTCTTGTAAATATTGAATAGAAAATAAACACAAGAGAATAATATAATTTTTTATGAGTTTTTCCAACCTAAGGATGACTATGTCCCCGATGTATGGTGGTTTTTATCCCACGCACACACAACTTCCTTATTATTATGAAAGAAAGCATGAGAAAGGGTATAACCTTGAACTCTTTAATCTTAGTGACAACCAAGTACAAAGTAAGAAGTGTATTTCCAGTCTATAAATTCTTATCTAATGTAGGAATCATCTTACTCTACTTTAAGTTGATTAGTAGTGAAACTTCATGTCCCTCTTGGATAGTGTATGTAATATCCTTCCTCAATTCTATATCTTTAATGGGTTTCCTCAATATTCTTTAGGATTCTATAACATATGTTTATATTTTAGTCTAGATACTCAGTGCTTCAACCTATGCATGATCAATTCTTGTATACCACTGACAATTTCTTATTTTCTCTTCTTCTTCTTCTTCAATGTGTAGAATATTATATCACATAAATATTGGGATATCTTTTATTTGAAACACAAGATATGTATTCTTGAACTTAGTATCATGACACTCTCATACTTAATTTACTTTGACCAATATATTCAAACAAACCTGCATGAATATTTTCCTATTATATTTTCCCTTTAAATATCCGGGAAACTAGGCTTTTCAAAACTCCTTTAGTCCAGGTCTTCAATTATCATTTACTCATCATAAATAATATCCTAATTAAATCTATTATAAATGATACTAGAGACTAGATATATAACTTCCATGATATTTGATTAAATTTGGGAGTTCTTCTCTCACATATAAACTTACACAAATACCATATATATAAAATCTATTATAACTTCATGTAACAATTAAACAAAATAGATGAGGTGTGGATCCATCAAATACTATGCAGAATCTACCAAAATTATCCTTTATTCATCATGAAATATCATTTGAAAAACCTATTCATTCTTATATGCTAGAATCATGGTAAACACCTCATGGTATTTTTATCATTGAAATCATATCTTACTTGTATCATCATATTTGTATTCTTCATCGTGTGCTTGTGAAATGGATCCCTTTTCTATAATGTGAAATTATTATATTTAGTGTTGACTCACCACAAACTCAAATACAATGTGTCTTCAACTCACTATTTTTTATTGATAATTTTTAATCTCACAATGATCATCACTTTGTAATGATCTCCAGTTGTGGACCGGTTCACATATACCATGACATATACTATGGTGTGGTCTCCTCTAACTCATAGTTTTCTAGATACCCTAATATTTCTCTCTATGGTGTAATATATTTGATTTCTAATAATATATTCAACTGAAAGCTTTCTTTATCTTAGTTATTTTTCTTAAATCATGAATATTCTATTCAAATCATGATTTTTAATCTTTTAGAAACACCAATTCATCATCATGATTCATTTCTTTAACCAGAATATAATTATAGAAATTCAAAATCTATCCTTACATATATTCTTACAATTGTGTTTAATCTTATATGGAATTTAGAAATAAGAACTACCCTTATACAGATATCTATTACATTTACACATAATCATATATACTAGAGATGATCCTTACACAGTGTTCAGTTGACCATTATACAGTGCATAATTACCTTTATGCAACTCAGTAAACTCTTGGATTACCTGGACACCTAAATTAAACTCCTATACTATCTTGAAATGGGTATCAACATACCTTTATGCAAGTACTAAATTAATTCTATATATCTCATTGATTTTACAAATTACCTTAACATAGGTTTTTCAACTGACAGATGACCCTACATAGGTATCAAATTACCTATACAAAACCCGAATAATTATATTTTGACCTTTACACAGGTAGTAGAATGTTAATATTACCTTTATGTTGGTCTTTTGATGACAAATTTACTTATACGCAGCTGAAGTTTCCCTTACGCACCCAGAATAATTCTAGTTTTACCTTTACGCAGCTAATCAACTTCATTAAATTAATTCCATTCTCCTCAAGAATCTTTAAAACTTATTCTTGAGGCATTCTTAGTAGCTTAAACACTTATTAAATTATCTCAAGAACTTCATAGAGATATAAAATTAATCATTCACCTCACTCCATGGAACAATCTCTTCTTCTAATAATTTTTATTGAAACCGATCTTCATATGAAATGCCAAGTTGCATCTTCCACAATCTTGGTAACTTCCAATTACCTTCTAAGTTATCCAACTTCTCAACTTATTTACCCATGATACATGGGTAATATTTACTTTATACATTGGGTGGATATCACCTTCACCACCCAACACTTATTTAAAGTATCAAGGTAAATCATAAAACCTAAATTAATATTAAAAATGCATTACATGATATAATAAATTTCCTAGGAACTCAAATTGGGAACTCAAATCTTCTTCTCAACATTCTTAGGAACTCCTTAATTATTCTAAGTTTTTATTACTTCAATTCATATTGACATGAATTTTATACTCATTGTAAATAAATTAAACATAATCACAAAGTGGGATCAATAATATACCCTTTTATATTTTTTTCAATACTAATTGGAAAATGCTATGTCAATATGTACTTATAATTCTACACTCATAATCTTATCTTCTCTCCCCTTATCTAATTATTTATTTCCTAATTTTATTCTCTCCTACTTGTTGATATGAAATTCGAATATTTCAAGAGAGAGTAGGGTATCATTTCATCCTTGATCTATTTTCCACCAATCATCCCACTCAAAGTCTATGTGATCCATGATAAGTGTAGAAAATATAATAGTTTTACTTAGAAAACAAAGTTATAAATTTGTCAATAGAAAATGATACCAACTGTTACCTTTGAAAAATATCTTTTTCAGAGGTTTTTCACATGTATCCAAGATGATACTACTTGTTAATATTAATTTTTTTAAATATTATCAAACATTTTCAATCAAAATTTCATATACTCACATAACACGCAAATTAATACATTCAAGTGAAATTTATAGGTTTTTATTTCAAGCATCCCCAAAATATCTTCATAAATTCCTTCTTTCTATTTCATTGATAAAATAAATTTTTCTCCCTTAATATTAGAATTTATTGTTGAGAAATCAAGGATAGGATAATATGAATGCATACCTTTTCAATGAATGTTTTTCAAGAACCTTCCAGAGATTTTAGAATTGCATGAGATATTAGAGTTATGAAAGTTTATCAAGATCAACTTCCCCTTAAGGTATGATATCCACCTCTACTTCATCAAGTTTGATCTTTTATTCAGGTATTATTTAGAATTTTAATTGATAAATTATATCATGATGGTGACTTCTTTAGATTTAAATTAGTTATTCCAACTTTCTTCAGTTCATTAGTTATCTATTTTATAAATATCATCATCTTCAATTCCATACATGGTTAGTAAAAAATACAACACAAATTATATGATAATAAGGTGTAAACTCTTTGATATTTAATATGATAATTAGGTTGATAATTTCTTTTAAACCAATTTTCTCTCTTTAATTTATCTCCAAAACCATATAGACTCTTCGTGAATATGATTTTTCATCAGGTAGTATGGATTTTTTCTTCTATCCTTATATAGGATCTTCTTTTTATCATGATCCATTAAGGTGTATGAATGTTCTGGTTCATTTTTCATATTATTAAATATTTATTCTTGGGATATAATAATATAATAATTTTAGATGTGTCCATCTTCCTTGAACCTCCCACATAGTAATTCTAAAATGATTGAGTTGTCATTTGTTGAAAACCTCTCAAGAAATTAATATTCTTAATGTGGGATATTTTCCTTCCCTTTGGATATTAATTTATATTTTATGTCTTCAATATTTATAGCCTTTTCTAATTTATCTATATAAATAACTGAAAATTATTTAAGAGTTATCTCAGATTGTTCTGAACTTATAGATTTCTTATTAGGTGTGTTCCTCACCACTTTAGTCCTCTTATTATTTTATTGTACTATTATTATCCTTTTTTACTTTATTTTGCCTCATTTTTCTTTAATTTCTATGATCCAATCACATTGATCTATGGGGTGGCCTCTTCTACCGCAAAAGAAGCATCCTATATCTTTTTGTTACACCATTATTTAAATTATTGGTCTTGTTTTGAACAAATTTCTTATTTTTATTATTTCCCAAGGATGACTCGCTAGCATTATCTACTAAATTCTTAGGAGAATCTACATTAAAAACTTTTTCCTAATTATTTAAAAAGGTCATATTACCTTCCTTCTTGAAATAACCTTTCATTTACATCTATATGGTTCTCTCTTAATCACTACTTGTAACATTCCTTATGGTTTTATACCATAATAATTCCTCTATGTGTCCTTATTTATTGTAAATATCATATAGATTCTTTAAATTTTTGAATCTGTTTAAGATATAAAAATTTCTAATATTTATCTTTGAGATTTTATTCATTCCTACTTTGATACAATTTGATGTAGGCTCTTATTTTCTTTAATAGGTTGAAAAATTGTGGCAATATTTATTATTCATATGTATGAATCTATTGTAGTAAAAAAATAGCACACAAGCCTTGTTCTTTTTTTAGGGTAAATCGATCCAGAATTATATTCATTCTATTTTTATACCTTTATATTCATTGGGTGGGATTATTTTGATGAGAATGTCCTTATAAAATTTATTCCAAATACTTTGGATATAGTGGTGGACTACTCATTATTTTTTCATCAATATTTGTACATATTTTAATTTTAAAACTATATTTTCCATGAGAATATTTTTTAACAAATATCAGATTCAGGGATGGATGGTACCTTTTCTTTTGATGTTTTTATTTAATGATCATTATATGATCTTAAGAAGTATTTTCTAATAGATAGAGGTATTTCAACATAATAATCATCCTTAAAAGTTTGTGTGGAATTAGATCCTCACTAAGCTTGTGGTGAAGTGAAAACTTGAACAACTTTTAGATTTTCCAACTTTATTTTTAGTTTAATAAATCTCATTTCAATAATTTTTTCTTAAACTACATTGATATTAGTATATCATCATAATTTTTTATCATCTATTTAACTTGGAATTCATGAATTTTCCTTTTTATTTATAGTAAACAATCAATCTCTTTAACTTTATCTTCTTTGATCATCAATTGAAGATTCTTGATAACAGTTACTTCTTTCAATGAATAGAGATTCTCTTCAAGCCTTTTCTTAGATTCTTTTATTTCATGAATTTTAGTGGTCCGTTAATATTCAAAACTAGAGTACCATTATTCAAGATCCTAATTCATGATATTTAAGGCTCCTACCTATTTAGAGATCTTAACATAGACTTGTATTATTTCTTCCAAATCCTTCATCATTTTTTCATTCTCATCCTCAAAGTGGGTGATATCCTCCTACATATTTCTAAAAATTCCACAAATATTTGAATATGTTTCTTTAGATTAGTTATACAAGATTCCTTTTAAATCACATATTTAATCATCTTTTAAATTCTCACAATATTTATATTCCACACTTGTACTTATATCTTCAATAGGATAGTTTTGATAAGATATATTTGTTTACCCCTCTTTATGTAAATATGATGAACTACATGAGATAAAACCATTTTCCATTTATTGGGTTGTTTATTCCACCACCTGATCTTTACCTTCCATACTTGATTTTTATTTATCAGTATTGCTACAAAGAAAATATTTAAACAGAATAGAGGATTCTTTCTTTTATGAGTCCTTTCTCAACCTATTTTCACATATTTTATTCATGTTCCTTATTGACTTGGAATATGTATATTCTATAATTACATTGATAGGGATATCATAGGCTTCCTTAAATATGAACTTCATAAATCCTTTGAAAAGAGAAACTTAGATCTTAAAAAATAAAACTTTGATATAAAAGAGAATCCAAAAGAGGTGTGTCTGTATCTCTGATGCTAATTATTAGGATCATGTAGGGATGTATCCAATACTAAGAGGGTTAAGTGAATCAGTGTTAGTATTATTTTAAGACAATTAAACTTTATCCATTTATCAGACATTCACTTGTTCAGTGTTTGGATTTTTGTTTATCTATTTATATCTCCTTTGGTCGATATTCATATATGTATAGAATAGAAAATAAACATAAGAGAACACCATAATTTTTTATGAGGTTCACCTCCCTAAGGATGACTATTTCCCCAATGTATGGTGGTTTTTATCCAATGCACACACAACTTCCTTTTTATTATAAAATAAATCATGAGAAGGGTTTGACCTTGAGCTCATTAATCTTATCACTGACAAGGTACAAAGTAAGAAATCTATTTCTAGTTTTTAATTTCTTCCAAAATATAGAAATCAACTAGCTCCACCTAAAGTTGATCGATAATGAAACTTCATGTCCATACAAGATAGTGTAGGTGATCTCCTTCCATATTTGTATTACTATAATGGGTTTCTACTATCATACTTATACTTATAAAATATATGTTTATATTATAGGTATAATACTCAGTACTTTGGCTTATGCATCATCAATTGGTCTATGTCACTCATAATATCTTATTTCTCTTCTTATTCTTAAATTTGTAGTATATTTTGTCACAAAAACATTTGTATATCTATTTTTTTTTGACACATGAGATATATATTCTTGAATTTGACATTGATACACTCTCATACTTTATTTATTTTTATCTATATATTCACACAAACCCATTTGAATATTTTCCATAATATCTGCACTTTAAATTTCCTAGAAACTCATCCTTTCAAAACTCCTTCAACCTAAATCTTTGGTTCTTATTTTCTCATCACAAATAATATCTCAATTAAATATCCAAAAAATTATCCTTGAGACTCGGTATACAACTTCCATGATATTTGAGTAAATTGTGTCCTTTTTTAATCACCTGTAAAATTCCACAAATACCATGTATATAAAAGCTATTATAGTGCCATGTGATAATGCAACAAAACAGACATGGTGTGGATCCTTAAAATACCATAAATAATTTTCCCACATTATTCTATATTCATCATTCAATATCATGTGAAAATACACTTCATTCTCATATTCTAGAATCATAGAAAATAACTCTTTTTATTTTTAACATTGAAATAACAACTCACTTGCATCATCATATTTATATTCTTCATGCAACGACCCAAACTTTTATAAATAAAATTTCCTTTTTTGTTGAATTAAATTACATATTATGATTTAAATGACCATTAAGCATCACAGCCATTGATAATATATCCATTTAATAGTGATCATATTATTAGTATAAATATATGTTTTTGAAAAATCCAATTGGAATGAACAAAGGAAGTGGTGGCCTCAACTAGTAGGATCGTACCTTATGAAGTTCATTTATCGAAGCTTCAAAGGGAGATAGAATCATTAGTATTTTCCCTTGACCAATCCCAAGACAAGATCCAACAACTTAAGCAGGACTGAAACCATTAATATGATAATTTTAAGCTCATCAAGATTACATCCCAAACCATGTACATCAAACCACCCCATTAAAGTCTCACAATCGTGTACCTTACCCTTATAGTGTTTGATGGTGTAATAAAGGGACATGTATCAAGAACCTAATAATATGAATATTTATATTTGGGGACTTACATGTATTTATTCCACACTCCATGATCATGGAATAAAATGTGATGGTAAATTATTCCATGTTGTATGATATATGTTTCACACTTACACATGTGATTGAAATGAAATGCATGGGTGGGACCAGAATTATATAGCACTCCAATACATTGGGTAATGTTTTAGTCTCATGATAGGTTGTACAAGGGATTATGGATTGAACCTAATCCATCATGTTAATTTTTCCACCATGATGTCTTGGCATTTATCCTTGAATTATGTTTTTTATGCCATGTTTTAAATTTGTTGCCACATTTTCCCATGTTTCTTTTATGTTACCATGATATATCATGCCTCGTTGTTCAAGTTTATGATTAGCATCCCTTTTATATCTCATTGATATTCCTATTGTATGATATGTAATTATTTCTTCATGTTATGCTTTGTTTATTCCCTTACTGGGCTTTATAGATCACCCATATCTTATGCATGTCCTCAGGTTATCACATGCAGTTTTAAGTATGATGGAATAATATTATCATCTTAAGGAAGTTTTCAATAATGGTGATGCATTACCTATTTTAATTTGTTAGGTAATGTACCTAATTAAAAAATACACTATACTTATTGATCTTTTGGTTTGTATTATGTGTAATATTATGTAATAAATCATGAAATAAAGTATATTAAAGAGTAGGGTTATCATAGTTGGTATCAAAGGAAAGTCTAGTTATTTTGGGGATTAGGACTAGAAAACTCTAGTGAAATCCTTAGGTATAAGAGTAAACATAATAATACAACACTAAATTTTTGTAAATTATATATTAGGTAGTTTCCAAGAAAATATATCCATATCTAGATACTATAAGTGGATGTGAAACTTTAATAGATGTGCCTAGGGGTAAAACTTGAAACTAGTACATTGAGCTAGACTTGATCAGGAACTAGTTCATTATAATGGGCCTTGATACACATTTGGTTTGACACTCCTTGGGGGAGATCATTAGTAAATTCACAAGCTAATTAAGAACCATTATTAAGGGAATAAAAATTCATATAAGTTTCTATATTAGAAAATATATTATGGATAATATATATTAAAGCCTAGAAATTTATAGGTTAAGGAATAAATTTAAACTATAATTTATCCCTTTAATGTTATTGGTTTTCCATTTATTTTTTTAATAGTTTCAAAATTATCATCCTTAAGTCTATTTTGGATGATGTAAACAGATATAAAAAAATCAAAAGGTAAAAGGTAGGGTCATTTACCATGGTTCTATGCATTCATTCATATCATTCAAGTTTAGTAGAACTATTCAAACACCACCAAGAATCATGTAAGTATATCTATCGGTGAAAACAAAAAATTGAGAAATTATTTCATCCCAAGTATATAACTCCTCCCCTATGAAAATTTGTGGGATGAATTTCCTAGTGAAACTTATGATACTCCCTTTAGTGTAATTTGATGAAATTTTGGGTATGGATTGGATTTCCCTATATAGAACCAACATAAATTTCCACAAGAAGGAAATCAATCTTCATATTAAGAATATTCCTATGATTTTGTACAAGTTCAAGGAGTGGGATTAATATTATTTAGAACCATTATCTCAAATATGAATGTTATTTCCCTACGAGAAAGTGTATCTAGCTCAAATGATTAAGTCTAAGGAAAATATCATCCTCAAAGATATGCCCATTATGAGGGAATATGTGATGTGTTTCTTAAATAATTACATGGTCATCCTCTTATATGAGAGGTTGAATTTTCAATTAATATTATTCCTATGTCATTTTCATTATCCAATACTCCATATAGGATGGATATTGTGGAACTTGAGGATATATAGAAACAACTATAGGATAATCTAGATAAAGGGATTATATTCCCAAGTGTTTCACCATGGGGTGCACCAGTCCTCTTATTCAAGAAGAAGGATGGGTCAATTCACCTTTACATTGATTATCATGAGCTCAATAAGATCATGATAAAGAACAAGTATCATCTTACATGGATTGATGACTTGTTCAATTAGCTATGTTGAGCCTAATACTTCTCCAAGGTGGATCTTCATTTGGGGTATTATCAAGTAAGGGTAAAGAAGGAGTATATCCCCAAGACATATTTCTGTACAATATGCAGTCATTATGAGTTCATAGTAATTCCATTCAGACTCACTAATGATCTGAAAATATTTATGAACTTGATGAATAGATTATTTAGATATTACCTTGAAAAAAATTTGGTCATATTTATAGATGATATTCTAATATACTCCAAAAGAAATTAGGAGTATGAGGAGCATCTGATCACTATGCTAAAGACCTTACAAAAGGATAAGATTTGTGAAAAGTATAGAAAATGTGAGTTTTTTTAAGTAAGTCTCATTCTTGGGAAATATTATCATAATAAATGGTATATCTATGGACCCTTCAAAGATATAAGCAATTAAAGGTTGGAAGAGGAAAACATATGTGATATAAATACATAGTTTCTCTAGATTATCTAGGTAATATCATCGATTTGTGATAAATTTCTCATGATTATCAAACCATCTAACCAAACTAACTTGGAAGGGATTCAAGTTT
>CAUJRU010003658.1:0-37127 GCA_963277665.1 Viscum album
AAAAAAAATTTGTTTTGGTAAAACTCATACCATAGTCTATGAGTGTGTGTTGCATCCACCACACTTGAGCACAACAACTTCCAGCTGCTACAGATTCTGCTTAAATAGTGGAAAGTTCTATTGAGTGTTGTTTCTTGCATAAACATGAAACTAATGAATCTTTTCAGAAATGAAATGTTCCAGATGTAATTTTTCTATCCATTATACATCTACCAATGTTAGCATCTGAAATACATTTCAAACCAAAATCATTTACAAAATTACAGAAGATTCATAAATCCATGGTTCCCATTTAGTAGCAAAAAATTCCTTTCACTACCATTAAATGAGATTCCTTAGGATTGGATTGATATCTTGGACATAATCATACTAAAAACAATAAGCCTGGATGAATATATATCATATAAAGTAAACATCCTATCATACCTCTAAATGATATTTGATCTACTAGTTTCCTAGCTTCATCAAGATCAGGTGTATTTGAGGTACCGATAAGAGTACTTCTACTCTTAGTGTTGTCATATACATAATTTTTATAAAGATTTTTAATATACTTATGTTGGGATATATAGATTATATCTTTTTTTGAGAAATTTGAAAACAAAGGAAAAGTTACCTCACCTATCATACTCATTTTAAACTAAGATTTCATTAGATCCAAAAAAGAATTAGTTATGTATTGTTGAGTTGAACAAAATATAATGTCATCAACAAATTTTGAACAATCAAAACATATTTCTAATCATTATTTATAAAATGGTTGGATCTGTATTTCCCTGAACATAATTATTTTAAAGCAAAAATCATTCAAGTCTATCATATCAGGGTCGATGAGCTTTCTTAAGTACATAGAAAGATTTGGGAAGACTAAAAACGTGATTAGGTTTTTTTGAATCTTCAAAACAAATAGGTTGTTAAACAAAAACATCTGCTTGACATAACCGTTAAGGAAAGAACATTTCACATCCATTTGAAAAGGTTTGAAATTGAGGAATTCTACAAAGGCAAGTAAGAAACGAATAGATTCAAGTCTGGCTTTTGGAGCACAGGTTTCTTCATAGTGTTTTCCCTCTTTTTGATTATAGACTTTATAAAATAATCTAGCTTTATTTCTAACTATGATTCCATTATCATCACACTTATTTCCGAAAACCCATTTACTCTAATAACAGAAGTTTACATAGGACTCTCAACCATGGTCTATACTTTATTCCTTTCAAATTAATTTATTTAATATTGCATGGCTTTAATCCAATCATCTTCACCTAAATCCTCAATAGTGATTTTTGGTTCTAATTAGGATAGAAATGCTAGATTTTCAACATCATTCCATAATGAAATTCAAGTCCTTATAGTTTGATTTACATCACCAATGATTCTATCACTGGGATGATTTTTAAGAAACAACTGATTTGGGTTTTGTAAAACATGTTCATCAACATAGAGTATAAAATCTTCTAGGGTAAATTCTTCAGAAGTATCTTCTTTGACATTTTCCTTATCAGAAGTATCTATTAAAAAATATTGATAATCAGTTTTTGAAAAAATATCTTAAGATATAGGATGGTGTTTTTTAAAAGAAAAATTATTAGTTGAATCAAATTTTACATGTACTTTTTCTTCAATTGTACAAGTATTTTTATTTAAAACTCTACATGCCTTAGAAGTTGTGTAGTAGCCTAAGAAAATTCCTTCAACTGATTTTGGTGCGAATTTGTGAAGATTATCATTAGTATTTAACATGAATATATTGCAACTAAAAACCTTGAAGTAGGAATGTATTGGTTTTATACCATTCCCTAAATCATAAGGAATTTTATTTTGAAAAGGTCTAATAAAAACACGATTTATATTATAAGAAGTAGTACATACTTCTCCAGCCCAAGAATTGTTTTCTATAGAATATTCACTCAATATGGTTCTTGTTTTTTCTTAAAGAATAATATTTATTCTTTCAACAACACTATTTGGTTGAGGAGTTCTTGGTGATGATAAATTGTGAGCAATTCCTTTTCTATTACAATGTGTTTCAAAATCATAATTTTGAAATTCTACAACATGATCACTATGGATAGATTTCAATGGAAGGGTTTTCTCATTTTTAACATGGGCTCTAAAACTTTTAAAATATGTGAAGGCTTCAGACTTCTTTGCTAGAAAACAGACCAACGTAAATCTCTTGTAATCATCAACTAAAACAAATACATTATACTTTACATAAATGGTTGCAGTTTGTTTAAGACCAAAGAGATCCATACGCACTAACTGTAATGCATAAATAGTATATAATTCACTGATTCATTTAAAACATGATTTATTTTTCTTACCGTATTTACAGGGGTCACAAAATTTTGAAGGATCAAATCTATGCTCTAGTAGATCCTTTAATAAATTTTTCATAGATAGTTTGCATAGGTTCTTATGGTTACAATAACCTAACCATCTATTCCCCAACCTAGAATGATCTCCCATTTCACTAAGTCAAGTTAGATCTTGTCTCCTAAGGACTTCTAGATTTAGTGTGTATACATTCTCTTGCCTATGTGCAGAAAGGATAAAATCTTCTTTGGAATTGTGTACTAAGCAGTTTTCATTACTAAAAATTACAATGTAACCTTTATCACATAATTGGATTATGCTAATGTTGTTGTGCTTAATGTCCTTATCAAATAAAACATTTGAAATCAATGTTTTTACAATAAAAATGATGTTACTTATATCAATAATTTCTCCCTGAGCATTATCTTCGAAAGATACTTTCCATCATTTTGCCTTGATAATATTTTAAAAATAGTTTTTGTTAACAGTCATATGCCTGGAACATCCACTATCCATGTATCATGTATTGATGTTGGTACTCTCTATATTTTTCTTAAAACCAAATAGTTAGACTTTCGGAATCCAAACATTATTGGATCTGGAAATTTTAGATAAAAAATCTTAGGTACCCCAATTTTCATAGAAAAAAAATAATTCATGAAATTCTAAAGATTTGGTTTTTATTGGTTTTTTCTCCAGTTTCCACCACACAGACACTTAGTCAATAATGGAGCACTTTGAGGAAAAAAATAATTGTTACTAAAAAGAATTTTGGAACATGTAGAACCAAAACCAGAAAAATTCTATAGAGGTTGGATTTGAGAATACATTTTATCAAAATTTTCCATACCTAGGGTAATGTTTGAAAAACACTTCCTCAATGAAAAAATTTCAGATTTCAGTTTGATAACCAAGTTGTTGTCTCTAAAACATCTGATTTGGAAGTAGAGTTAGGGTTGAAAACATTTATCTTAGAAATTTCAGTTTTTGGATACATTGAAAGTATATTCTTCTCAGAATTTAATTCCTTGTGATTTTTTGAAATACTTTCAAAATAAATGATTTTCTTATCACGAACTTTATAATGATTTGATATTTCCCTAGTAAAAATTGTATTTCATGAATTTTCCTTATCAGGTTTTTTATGAGTTTTGAATTCTCAATTTCAAGGAGTTTTGAAAACCTAGAAATTTATTTATAGGAAGGTAAAGTATCATCCTCATAAGAAGGTGATTCTACATCCAAATATTCATAATATTTATCATTAATATTATTTTAATTTTATGAAACATTGGAAATTGATTTGGAATTTTGTTCCTTAGACACCAAGCAATGAATTTTAATAGGATATCTGTGTATAAGACTAGGATTGTTCTTTCTAAAGATTCATAATATGATGATTCCTCTGAAGAATCACTACCACTATCACTCTAGGTGTTATTAGCTTTCAAGATATTCTTAGCTTCAGCTTTGTAGTACTTATTTCTGTTTCTTTCATAATTAATTTCCTTTCATTCCTTTATTTTGAGCATAGGACAATCATGCCTTATATGTCTATCTCTCTTGAATTCATAAAATTTGACTTCTCAATCTTTTATTTCTTTCTATTCCTTTTTCTTATATCTGGATTGAATGTTCTTCTATCCAACAATATATTTCATCCTTCGTGAAATATTTTCTAACTTAGTTTCTAAGGATTCACATCCACTTAATTCAGATTGGATAATATCTTTCATAGATTTTGATCTAGTAACTCACTCAGGAGTCTTGTATTTAATTTGATTTGATGTAGATGTAAAAGAAACTCCACCATTACCTTTATTATTTTTAAAATTATCATAATCATTCTTCATTCTGGTCTAATGGTGAAGAAGAGTTCCAAACATCTCGTCTAAGGAAATCTGGGTGACTTTCCTATTCTCATCAGTTGATGTCCCCTTGGATTCCCACACATTTGGCATAATATTTATGATCTTATCTATAAGAGCCTCATCATCCAAAATATTTTCTTCCATAGACTGTATGCTATTCACAATTGTCATAAACCTTTGCTGATCATTGCTTATATGTTCTCCATAAGGAATGTTAAAGCCATGGTATTCAAATCTCAACATAGCTCATCTTGACTATATAACATTAGAAGTACCAAAATGTGTATCATAAAGTTTTTTCGATTTACAATTTGTAGCTTCACATGATGATATTTGACTATAGATATTTCTATTCATATAACAATGCAAGGTATTCTGTACCTTATAATTCAGTTGATATTCATGATTTTCTTGTTTGGTGAAGGTACTAACTTCCTTGTCAGGGATTTTATATCATCCATTAAGCATAAAAAAATTATCAACTCATGTATTTATAATAAATGACTTCATATGATCTCTCTAGTACACATAATAATTTCCATCAAAAATATGTGGTCTTGTTGGATTTCATTTTTTAATAGAACAAACATTGATTTCTGCCATCTTAATGAAAAAAATTCCACAAAAACTTGTTAATAGAAAAATATCGTAAAAATAAAAAATATTCCTCAGCAAGAAATATTATAGGACCAGAGTATATCTAAGAAAAATATGAATCCAAACTTTATGAGTTCGAAAATATGATTCTGAAAAAGTGAAGAAGAATATTTCTCTTCTAAATCTAATCGTGAGATTAATTCAGATTACAAAAAATCATAAAGCCAATCATTATATTGTAATAGGATTCAAGGTAACCTCCTCTGGTACCAATTGTCGAGATGGTATCTGTGAGTATGATATACTCTATGATACCAAATGTAGGATCAAAATAATAAAGATACTCTATTTAGTATCTAATGATTCTCAAAATACTATAGGGGACTGAATTTTATTCTTTAAAAAATTCCTTTGGAACATTTAAAGATGGTTATGTTTAACATGCTTAAACACAGTAATTCTCAAAATACATTAATTCTAAACACTTTCTTGATTCCGGAAATATGATTTGAGAAAGTGATTCAGGAAAGATGGATCTGGAAGATAAAACTTAATGAATGTTTACACGGATAAATATTCTACCCAAAAGTGTAAATAATCTAACTAAAACAGAGCATACATGTATAAAGAAGTATACGATAATTATAATTTCTTGAAAAAATAAAATGATGCTCACAACTTGTAACAAAACAAGTAATAAGTAATTAATATTTTAACCCAAAGATAATGGTATCCTACAACCTTTGATAAAGGTCCCTTGATTTATACTTTCAAGAATGTTTCTATTAACCACACATGGTAAAACCCTTGATATGATGATTGGAGTCTATATTGATATCCCCACAAGACCTCAACATCAAGGTAGTCATAACCTTTATCTCCTTTAGAATAGAATCACTCAAATTCACAGTAGTTGGAACATCTATCTTCCTATCCATGGATGCCTATGATTGTATACATCAACAATCAGAGTTTCACTATGAAAATCTGAACAAGGTGTTCAGTACGCACAAATCAATAATGTGTCTCTCTCTATAAATCACTTTAGTAGCATTTAATATCTAGATTGATCAATGTTATGAGCACTTACAAATGATCTCCTATTTATAGTCACAACACCAACAGTCGGCACCCTATTCTAATAGTAGTATTTTTCTGTAAATTATTTGAGGGACCCGTACATGTGTAACTCAAGCAACAGTTAGTTATAAACTGAATATAGGACATCATTTTATATCAAAATCAAATGTAAATAAAAATTTGGTTACATAACCAAAATCCAATATTTTGAATGTAAGAATGTAAATGTTCTGATTCTAAACAAATCGACATTCAGAGTCTATAACACAAGGATATCTAGATTATGTTTTCAAAGGAAATCAGAACCTGAATTCTATAGAATTTCGGAGTTGTAATTTCAAGGAAATTTAGAATCTGGATTCACAAGAATTCGGAACCTGAACATACAAAGTTCGGAGTCAGAGTTCATTAGAATTCAGAGTCTAAAATCTCATTGTTTGTAGTTAGAATTCATTAGAATTCAGATTCATAAATCCCAATCTTCGGAGTCTATACTCATTTAAATTTGGAGTCAGAACTCAGAAGTGTTCGGAGTCTGAATTCAAAGATCTCGGTGTCTGAATTCAGAGTCTAAAAATATAATTCTCTTTATCTAAATATTACATGATTCTGAGGCTTGAGGGATAAAACCGAATTTTACATTTAGACAAGATAATGTAAAATGACGAATGTGGTAAGGAAAAATTTCATTGGGGTTGGAAATTTTTCTTTAGATAAGTAAAATTAAAGGTAGAATGAGATAATCCTTAAGATAAGGTGTTTTTGATTTTCGAAACCTGAAGGAATGATAAATTCAAAAAAAATAGTTATTGACTTAACAATTTCTCTGAAACATGAAGGAATGAAAAATTCTTAAGGAAAAACTTAATGACTAAACAAGTTCAGGATTGATATCATTTTGGGAACCAGACCAATTTCCATTATATATTATCAGATGGTAAAAACATAATTAATGGATTTGAAAATATAATTGTAAGAGATGGAATGAAAATATTTTTTTTCAATTGAGTACATATATATGGGTGGCACATATCATGGTTTTAAAAAGTTATATCAAAAGATCTTTCTATATTTTGATTATTTGATGATTAACCATGTTAAGATAAAGAATTAGTATTTGTGTCAACATATTAAGGATCTATTCCATCTATTGTGGGGTTATCAGTGGTTTTTAATATTGAATTGAGGTCATTGTATCATATAATTGTGGGGTTGGAAGTAGGGTACTCCAATAAAAAAATTCCTCCGTAGATATGTTGATTATGAGAATATTATAATGAAATTACGTATTACAGATTCATCAGTGTTTTTATGGAACTGATGAATTAGATATTTCAAATGTATATTTATTATTTTGTTTCAGTATTTTTAGATGACATATAAGTGTTTTTTATTAAAAGTGATGAGCATCAACAACACTTAGAGACTACGTTAGAAATCATAAATGACTATCATTTGTTTTCTAAACTATCATTATATGACTTTTCGATAAAATAGTCACATTCCAATGGATTTATAATCTCTATAAAATGTGTTTATGTAGAATAATAAGAGATATAATCTCTTATCTCTTGGAATCCATAAAATTATTTCATTAAGACACATTGATTACTTTTACTAGATGGTTATTTAATATTATTTTTAATTAAATTTTCTATATAAATTCAACAATTCTATCCATGAAATGAAATAATTTTTTATTAAAATAGAAATATGAATGTCATATTTATTATTCCTTAACATGGGCTTAATTTTTAACACACATTAGAACAAATTTTTAATTTTATGGAATTCGGACAATGGTACATGGTGTATTATGATGATGCGAGAATTGTGATGGGATATGTTATCAGGTTGGGGGACCATGTTGTTTCTTATAGATCAATATAGATATTGTTACAAGAGAATAAATACCCAAAAAATTCATTCAATTTGGTTGTCTTAGTCCATGAATTGAAGTCACGTAATCCTAAACAATTTGGGGATAAAATTGTAGTGTTTTCAAACCATAAAATGAGGAAAAAAAATTTCTAATGAAAGGAGTTGAATCTAGGATAAATATGATAGATGGACTATTTCAAAATCTTGAAATTTAACATAATGTATACAATAGGTAATGGAAATACAATGGAAGATAAATTAGGATAAAATTCATACAATCAGTTTAATAATAATCGTTTGATGAATTGATATTAATATTTTCCATTGCCATTATTTAATGGGAATGTGAATACATAGGTGATGTTTTAGATTTCATTATAGATTCATTCCATGATGATTTGGATCTGATTGTTAAGGAGGAAAAAACATCTTATTGTTGATGTGTTCTAATATGGTAATAACTCTATAGTGGGGTATCCTTTGAAGGCAGGTTTTTAGGATGGGGCTATAATAATGTTTTTTTGAAATCTAATGGTCATACCAATTACATTTTTGGGAAAAGCAATACATGATTAGAAAATTATGTGCTAGAATGTTCATCCTATAATAATAAATATGTATAAAGAATATAACGAAATTTTTTGATGGGTTTAAATGAAAATGAAATTCGATTATTTTTTTCGAGATGATTAACTAGTAACCATGTTATGGGATAACATCATTGGCCATCATGTATGTTACTGTATTTACCTATACCATTTTGGAAATGTTTATAGATATACATGGATTTTTAACATCATTCCCCTGAATGATTATGAATCATGATTCTATTTTGGTTATATTGGATCATATCACACAGTTATCCCATTTAATTTCTATTCATGAATATTTTATATTAGATTACATGTCTATAATCTATATTTGTGATGTGTTATAGAGTATTGTTCTACTAGTTTTGATAATATAACACAACGAAATGATGTATACATCTCTGTTCGAGAGTTATGTACCACCTAAACTTATAAATAAATAGACTATGATTATGAAATATAATGATTAGATGGGTATGCGATCCAAATATATTACACAAATATGGGAATATATGTTGTAGTATTGTGAAATGGAATGTCATGCTTTATAGGAAGAAAAAAATACAATTAGTGGATTTATCAAATAAAAAAATCTACCACACCTAAATAAAAAATAATCCTTTTGATGAATTGAATTGTAATCCATTTCATTATCTATATAGTTAGGTTGAAACAAGTGAGAATTCATTGGTTGGACCAAGCCTTATAAAATAAACAATGGAGAAAATTCTATTGATCCGTAAATGAATAGATAAGGTCCATTGCTTTCAAAAATCATATGTAGATCAACATCAATGGTCATTGTCATTTCATGAAACTGGTCATGTGTTTTAAAGGATCTATCCAAGTCTTAGACATCATTATTTTGGGAAGAATCCCATGTTGTTTCCTCAATACAAAGGTTCTTTTGAGATATGGGAAGAGGTTGGTTTGTTGGAATCTCTGTAGACTTTTCCACCATATTTTAGTGGTGTGAATAATGTGATTCATGTATCTCATATATAAAAGTATCATCCAAATCATTTACATGTGATTAAATTGTATCACAATGATATATTTCTTACTTTTTCATTGATTCAAGTGCTTTTCCATGTCATTTATTAGGAAGAATAGTTTGTTTTGTGGGGAAGTCATCAGAATATTGGGGGATTTTTTTGGAACATGGACAGATTTAAGAAGAGAGAAGTGAAAAAAGATAAATAAATTATTATATAATGGTCTGGAATCTTTTAGGGAAATGATTATATAAAAATTTATGGTTATGAAAAGACTAATAGTGGTTGGATTTTATTTCCCCTAGTATAAACGATTCAAGCCTTTTAGTATTATTTTTATGAATGTAATGAAATGGGCTAACTTTGGTACATTTAATAAGACTTTTGTTATGTTTATTGGTCATTTCTAAATGTTTCCCATTGGATAATGGTTATTGGTAACAGTGAGACTACTATAGAAATCTATCCATAGTGATACATGGGGTAATAGGGAGGCACATAGTTAGCTCCACAGTTTTTTCAAACTGTGCTTCCACAAAAGAGAAACATTGAGAAGTGGGAAATTTGGATTTTTCTTCCCTGGAAAATAGTATTCCTAAAAATGTAGGTCAATTGTATATTTTCTCTTTATATAAAAGACTATTACATTTCTAGCACACTATATTCCCAATTGTATGAATTATCGGGAATTGTTTTAAAACAAGATCCTAAAAAATTGGATATGGGATATGATTAAACATTTACCCCTAATTTTTTCCATTTAAGTCTTAACTCGAAATTTAATCATCCCCAATGTTGTGGAGGATTTACCCAATGAATTAAAATTTATTAAGAGTCATTATTTGATGTATTGAGGTTCAATTCAATTGTCCTATCATTGTCTGTGATAGTTTTTCTTGGTTCTGTTGATATATTTTCTTCCCTCTCTCGGTTTCTCTTATATATTCCAATTTGGATAGGTATATAGTTTTCTGTGATAATCATGGTTATATTTATCCTTTTTATGTTACCAGAATATATATAACATATTTTTTGTGAGATTCAGCCTAATATTTTGGGTGTTTTTGTGCAGTTATTCCTTACAATAATATTTTATGTTGTTGGTAGATTCACTACTGAGACTTATAATTAAAAAATGGTGGTTTGGTTTAACATTTTTTAATGTTATTGAAATTAATTATGAAAATGGTTTGAATTAATTTTATGAAACCTTCTATAGTTATAATTTTTGGATTTCTGGATTTGTTTAAATTAGTTTGAAAATTTTCTTTGTCTTATTGATTTAAAATGTTTCATTTAAAATTTTTATTTTTCTTGGATTTTAAAATAATTATAGGTCGAATTATTTTAAATACAATAACAATTTTATTGAAATGACTTGGAATTGTGTATTTGAAATGGTTTGGGAATACATGGGTTGTGTGAGTTCAAGTATTTGATGTGACCTAGAGAAAGGGGCTTGTGTCATTATAACATAATGATATTGGACACTTTGGGATTAATAAGTGGTTGGATTAGAATACAATTATGAATACGGAAGAATTATTGAATAATTCTTGTGGGGGTGTCTTTGAATAATGGAATTGAATTCCAAAAAGTAATGTGAAATAGTATCTAGATTTATTTTCCATTTCATTGGATAATAGTTTGGTTTGGAAAAATATATTTCTTTTAAATTTTTAGGGTTTATGATATATTATTTTAATTTTTTATATTATTTTTCCATACTAACATACTAAATTGTTCTATCATTATGGCATAAGCAGTGATTTCCTTTAGGTAGAGCCTATTGTTTTTAATTACACTCATTTTTTCCACTTTGAAAATATTACAAATATTATTTATCAGGATATATGAAATGATTATGTAAAACTATACAATATTTGTGTCTCATGATAGAAAAGCTTTATTGTGGAGTCATAGCATGCATCCCAGTGGAGATGTGGAGTTATCTCCCTAATATCCTTAGTTTTTTTGGTGTCGAATTCTACATTGTAATTATAAAATAGATTTCATACACTGTGGTACTATGTTGTAGTTTCATTTTGATATCTACTGTTTTTATTGATTTTTATTATATTGTTATCTTGATTTATATTTCAGATTGTTGTGGTGTTGTGTATTTTAGTTTTTTTTTAATTTCAAATATAATATAGTGATCTGATTGAACTGATGTGTTAAACATTTATTTCTAGGCTTTGGTTCCTTGGGAATACATCTTATGGACAAGAATCAAATACAACTGAAATCAATACAATGAGGAAGGTTGGGATGTTACATTCAAAATGCATCAATGTCCTATCTGGGAGCACTGACCATAGAAGCTATAAAAGCCTCACCCAGTTCATTCTAGGCACAACCATAAACAATTATGTCTAAAAACTAAATACAATAATAATTCCAAAAAAATTCAATCAACCATTATATTTTTAGAACTTGATTACCCCATAAAAATGAAACATTCCCCCTTACAATATCATTGATATATGATTAACCCATGGAAAAGAGATTTATTTCAACAATCTATATGAATCATTATAAATCCATGAAAAAGAAATGTGTTCAATAAACAACTCTTGAAACATGATTAACCCATGTAAATGAAATGGGATCAATAACAAACACATGGAAACATGAATAAAAAATGTAATGGAAATGGGATAAATAATAATCTCTTAGAAACAATAGTAAACAATTGAAAATTAATGGTTTGAATAACAATATAATTGAAACATTAGTAACAGATTTAAAATAAATGGGTAAAATAACAATGTCATTGAATCAAGAGTATACCAAGAAAAGAAATTGGTCTAATAACAATCCATTTGAATCATAATTAAAAAACAGAAATTAAATGGGTTAAATTAAAAACAATTCAGCACATGAGTATCCTAGGATAATGAATTGTGTTAAATAAATATTGATTTGAACACTGATTAAACCATGGAATAAAATTTGTTAAATTAAAATCTATTTGAAACATGAATAACCATTGGACGATAAATTTTTAAAATTATAATATCATTCCAATAGGAATAATCCATCAAAAAAATGAATAAGGACGGTAAGAATAAAAAATATCCATTATTAATGATATTTAACAACGATGATTGATTCTATTGATTAAGGTAAATTAAATTCAGTATTAATTAATAACAATAATGAGGGAAACCCTTTAATCATTCCAATGTATTCTATATCACTTTGAATCATTTGATTTATAATAACCACACATGTATAAAATTAATATTAAAGAATTATATAATGTGAATAAAGTGATTCATGATACTCATAATAAAATGATATGTTTATACACCTTGTAAATGTATATAAATGTATAACATAACAAATTCCTCAATAAAGGAAAATTGTTGAAAAATAATATTACCTCTTTGGTTGCAAAGAAACTACATAGAAAATTAATTATTTATAATAACAAGGAAATATAAGACACTATAGATTAAGGTATAATTGTAATAAAATAAATTCATAGGATGTATATAAACCACATAAAAGCAATATGGTTCTTAATAATATAATATTCCTTAATACAAAGAAATTGAGATTAAATGACTTACTACATTGTAACATTTGAATAATATGACCAATGAATGAAATGAATTAAAATGATACATTAAATACCATAAAGATTGTAACACCCTGGGATTTTATGGGATATATTCATTTTAATTTCTTTCATATCTTCTGTTTTACGCTATACCATGATTATCTTGTGCTATATGCAACACTGTATTAGCTTGCAGTATACGCAACACTATTCATGGATTGTGTTACACAAAATTTCCAGTTCGTTTGATAGTAGTTATTCTACGCAACATTGATTATATATATATATATATTAATTGTATAAATGAAATATGGTTGGATTCTATTATACGAAACAACAGATGAGTCTTTCACTACATGCAACCTTGACTTTCCTTGCATTACACACAATCACGACCATCCTCGATAGCGTGTGTTGTACACAATACCGAGTTTCACTAAACAACGATTTCTGGTTATAATATTATTATGAACTATCAATTGTGAATAGTATTAATAAATATTTAATTTTGTAACATTATTATTCATCATACGCCTTTTTCAGAACATTTTATGAGAATAATATAAAAATTTCAGGTAAAGTAAGTATTTTTTAAAAAACGTAGATTTGCCGCTTTTGATGTCACACCCACATTAAATATAGTTATTGACAGGTTTATAAGTTAAATTTGTCAAAATAAAATTATTCTTTGAAATCAAGAAATAAAAATTTACTTTGCATAAATTTTTCATATTATTCTGATAACTTTCATATTTTAATGAAAAGTAAAAACACAGTATATTTTAAAAAAAAAAACTTTTTCCATTGTAATAATTTATATGTTTAGATTATAATATTGAGTGGTTTTAAAGTATAAATGTAATATATTCTTAACATTTAATATAACGTATGTCATTAGAATTGATTTTACATTGAATTCATAGTTAATATCATTTCAATCTTTTGCAATGTTTTAACTTTTAAAACTCATTTTCTTAACAAAAAAGATTATTTTTAAATTAATTTTGGCAACTTCTGTGATTTTAATTAGTAAAAATGAATTCCATATTTGGAATCAGTTGTTCCAAATTATGTTATTCAGCTAGTTTTATTTTTGGGCACTATGAATATTAACTATGGTAAATTTTATTTACACTAGTTAAAGGTAAATCAGGTAATTAAGGGTAAATATAATATTATAAAGTTACCCTAACACTTGTATTAATATAATTGCACGATTATATTGTTCCCTAAATCATACGTGGGTTGAAATTAAATCTAATGGAACCCACTTGTATTTTATGAAGTCTTTTATATTATTTTATTTAAAGGAATGTGAAATATGTCTCTCTCAAACATTAATAATTAAAGTATTTTTAATATAAGGTTATACAGAATATAAATTTGGTTATAAATACTCATTTGAAAGATAAAACGTGTTTCTTTATCATGGAAATTTATTTGTAGTTTTTAAGTTTTATTTAAATAACTAATTATCTTATACATTAAGGATGTATAAATTATTAATTTAGTGGCAAATCAATAATATGGTTTTTATTAAACAATTAATGCTTATTAAAATGCCCAAATATCAGAAAAAACTTAATTATAGTGTATATATAAACCCTAATCATCCACTGGACGAATTTGTGACCATTTAGAGGCTTATAAAGATGATTATGACACTTATATTATTTTATTTTAAATGATTACAAATTTATCACATTCATAACTGTAACACCCCAAGCTTCTATGGTACTCTTCTCTTTGAATAATGTGATAGCGTGTGTTGTACGCAACACCGAGTTTAACACACCATAACTAATCAAACTAGCCGTTATGAATAGTAATACCTACTTTTTGAAATTATATATATTTTATATTTGAAAATGGACTTCATTTTTGGATTCGGAATATCGAATTTAGCCTAGGGTGAAATTTTGGTACATTTCGGATAACTTTCATATTTTGATGAATAGTGAAAATTACTAAATTTTAATTAAAAACAACTTTTTTAATCAAATTAATTACTAGTGATAAATTATGAATTTGAGTGGTTTTAAAGTATATTTAGAATATATTTTTACCATTTAATATAATTTTGGTCATTGGACATAATTTTACAATTAAACCGAACATAAACAAGTGTCAATCTTTTGATAGTTATTATCTCTTAAAAACACGCTTTTTGTTTTAACAGCGGGAATTAATTTTAAATTAATTTCTGCCACTTCTGTGTTTTGAATTTAGGAAAATGGATTCCATATTTGGAATCAGGATGTTCAAATTGTGTAAATAGGTAACTTTTATTTTTAGACATTTTGAATAGTTACTGTGGTAAATATTTTATTTACCATGGTTAAAGGGTAAATCCGGTAAATAAGGGTTAAAAAAATAATATTATAATAATACAAATTTACCCTAAAACGTGTCCTAACCTTATTGGTGGACACATACCCGACCATGGGCATCCTTTGGTCAATTTGGGGTCCCCTTGGAGCCACTTGTATGTGGTAGGGACACTTTATATTAATAAAGTTAAAATAAAAATAAAAATGGCATAAGCTTACATCTTTTAGAAGAACAATTTTTACATAGGGTTATACATGTTGGATTTTCGATTATAAATATTCATTAGAAATATAAAAAGATTTCCTACATAATGATATTTTATTTATAATTTTTAGACATTATATAATTTATTTTATTTATGACACAATGATGATGCAGTAATTACTAAAATAGTGAAAAATAAAAATAATTGATCTTATAAATACCCAAATAATTATAATATGAAACTTTTAATGAATTAAACTAATTTTCTATGATAATATGATATATTAGGATTGATTTAATTGACTTTTTTCGAAGTAATCAATCTGTTAGGAGTTTCACAAAAATCAACTATTGAATAGGGTCAAAATTGACATAAAAGAGTTCTTAAAAAAAATATTATATTATTAATTGATATTAAATTCCTAAAAATCTAAGGTTCGGCCAAGAGACTTATATTATGATAGGTTCCTCATTAATGGACCACTTGGGGGTCGCTTGGATGTATATAGTAAGTTTATTAATCATATTATATAAAAATACAAAGAGACATTGTAAAAGTGAAACTAATTAACTTAGAGTTAATACTTAAAGATAAGGTTAATATAAGTACCCAAACCTGTCTAAATTATATTGGATGAGTTGTTTTCGACCTATCCCCACCTCATAATTTGAATAGTCAACTTTGGAGCCTTTAGAAACCGAATATGAATTTATTATAAATTAATATTTCTAACTTTTCCAAAGGTGCCCCTCACACCTCTTATAAAAGGGCACTCCTCCTTCTCATTTCTTCACACCTTCAAAGCCTTTTGGTTCGGCCAAACTCTGCCCAAATACTCTCCCAACATCCCTCAATACAACCTAGAGGCCTTAGTTTGATCATAAAGCCAACCTAAGGAGCCCTTTTGATCAAATCAAAAGGAAGAACCCGAAGAAGAGGTAATGATTTCACCACCCTTTTCTAAGTTCATTTCTTCTTCCACTTCTTCTTCCTTTGTTCTTACCATTCTGAAATAATAACTCCAGTATCTCACATATACTGTGATGTTATTATAAATATGGTACAATCATATTCAGTATTCTATCCACCCTTTGAATAACATGTCACCAAACGTGCGTACGTACGGCTTACCGTCTCCACGTCGTGGTGTAATTGTTATTCAATATAATATTATTTGGATGGGTATAATAATGATGTGTAACTCATGTAAATAATAAATATAACATGTTAATGATTCTGTATATATGATATACCATCCATTTATATATTATTTTAATATCAAAAGAATGATATTGTCGCTCGTGCGTACGTACGGACTACCGTCTCCACGAACGCGATGAGATTCATTCTCCATCGTAACCATTAAAGCGTAATTATCATTTTATGATTTAAAAATGATGTTTAAGGACTTGATATCATTCTGGATATGAATAATATACAACCTATCCTTTACAAACATGTCTTACGTAACAAAACATATGAAAGAAAACAAGTAAGTTAACACCCGAAACAACGATAATACTAAGATATTATTATCAAATCAATATTAAAAGATCATATATGATATCATATTAATGTATATGATTCTTGTATAATTTAATAACAATTATTTCACCATTATACAGGAGGTTAACCTACCCCAACCAAGGAAAAGTACAAGGTAAGGGTTTACTTTACAACCTCTTCATTATCCAAGGTTGTTTATATGTAATAATCTACTGGGACCTCTTTATCATCCACATCCATGTTTCTTCGAAATGTATTTCAAAACATTTTTACTATTTACAAGAATATGGGTTAAAGTCATTTATACCCTTGTTTGACTTTTTATAAGAGGTTTATAAAGGAATCTTTCCGTCGTTTTCAAAACAAGGTCCTTTTTAACCTTTTCGACAGAATTGAGGTAAGAATGTTTTTTTTAACTTATACGGCGGGTGCGGTTATTTTCCGCCGTTATAAAATCGTCGAAGCTTCCCATACAAGCTTATAAGAATATTTTCAAAGAAAATGTTTTATTTTATATGGATCTTAAATGATTTCAAAATAAAAGGAGATATTTATTTTAAAAGAATTTTGATTTCATCTATGTCAACATCCTTTGATGGATTTTAAGATTATTTGAAGTTGATTTATTATGATACAAAACTTCTATATTGTATTGAAGGTTTTGTGATATGTTTGACTGTGGATGTGCTATTTTTATACCATTCATAGTTTATTGTGAAATTATTGACATTTCGTATGCTAGTTTTAATATGAATGTTTATGTTATGTTTAAACCTTTTCATATGGGAATGCATTGGACTTAATAAGTGACGGGTGGAGCCCGCTATAGCTCCTCGATGCATCGGTAGGTCTCATGAGACAAACTAGTGTCTTGGCACAAGGCCTTGACAAAATCTTATTTGTAGCCTTGGCACGAGGCCTTGGCTATGTGGTTATGATAGTCTGGCATTATGCATTCCAACATTATGAAAGTGGTTATTGATTTTTGCATGTGATTATTCGATTAGTAGAATATCCATGTGAATAAGTAAATGGCATTATTTCATTTTACTTTTGCCATACCATGTTGAAGTTCAATTTTAAAAGGCTTTTGTTTTAGTAATGCATTGCCTTAAATGTTTATTCTTGTTTATGAAAGTTTCCGCTATATTGTTATCCTTACTGGGCATTTGAGCTCACCCCTTTTCTATGTTTTATTTTTCCCCAGGATGTGAAGAAGTAAATTATGAATGACCTGCAGGGATATTATGAGGGGATAGTAGTGTGGATTATGGAGACATTATGTTGTTGTAGTAGTTTTTCATTTTATGATGTAATGTAAAACTTATGAATATATCTAGTGTTTCCAAGGCTACTAAACCAATCGGTCTTTCGAGATTTGATCTTTCTTGTGATCATGCCAATGTTATGTAATAATGCACCGACTCTAGGCAACTAGGGTCGGGGCGTTATAGTTGGTATCAGAGGAAGTTTAGTACAAACCTTGGAAGCTAGATTTAGATAAACTCTGATTAGAGCACGTAGACCTAAGATGAACTTTGAGGATTAGTATAGAATAACTTCCTAGAATTTTGGTATTGTAGAGACTTTGTGAGTTTTGCGAGCAATACATCCCTGTCTGGATACGAGCAGGTAGAGGCGGCTCTGGCACAGATGTACCTAGGGGTAAAACCCGAAAACACCGCTTTGAGCTAGACTCGAACGGGAACTGGTGCACGACAACGGGCCTTGCTGCACTCTTGGTTACGACACTCCCGGGGGATATGCTTAGGATAACTCTCACTTTCTTTACAAATCATTATGAAGGGTTTATGAGTATATACTTCCTCAAAGAAAACATATTTATGATTATGGATTATATCCATAGATAGTTCAATTTATGTTAAGTGTTTTATAAGTATGGGATTATGTATTTTGATTCATAAACTGATCTAGTTTATGCCATTGTTTAGAAATGGCGCCTAGTGGAAGAAATGGAAACCGTATCAATGCACGCACTCCATGTAGGGATTGCCCTCCTGCTCAAGATAATTATAGTGGGGCTGGTGATGCAACTGGTGCTGATCAGCTAATCACCGTTCTGGGACAACTTACTCAGGTTATGAATAATAACCTTACCCGTATGGAGCACCCTGATCCGCAGCGTGGAGGATCAATGTTAGATCGATTCATGAGACAACAACCACCAACGTTCAATGGAAGTACAAATCCCTTAGTAGCTGAGCAATGGATATTTTCCCTAGAGAAAATATTTCAGGCTTTGGGGAGTAGTGAAAGGGAAAAAGTTACCATGGCAGTTTACCGCCTCACTGGAGATGCTGATCAATGGTGGTCATTGATTCAAAACATGAAGGAAGATGATGAAGTATCAAACATGGAATGGAGGGAGTTCAAAGATCTGTTTTTAGAAAAATACATTCCTCGCGACCATCAAGCAGATATGGAAAGGCAATTTCTGAGTCTGAGACAAAAGGAGGATGAGAATGTCACAAAGTATGAGGCTAACTTTACAAGGTTAGCGAGGTATGCTGGAGATTATATTCGCAACCCAAGAAGTAAGATTGATCGTTTCTTTGATGGGTTAAAACCATTTCTCCGTCGAGCATTAGTCTCACAATCCTTTTCATCGTACGAAGACATTGTCTCATGTGCTATCAAGACCGAAAATGAATTCTCTATGTCTTATGACTTTAAAGCAAAGCAAGAGAAGAAGAGACCTGCTGATCAATCTGGGAATGGAAATAAGGGGAAGAAGGGAAAGGTTGAATATCCATCTTGTGGTAAGTGCGGGAAGAAACACCCCGGTGCTTGCCTGAAGGGAATGAGAGTCTGTTACAAGTGTGGTGAAAAAGGCCACCAAGCTCATGATTGGAAGGGGAAGAAGGAAGCTACCAACGTTCAGTGCTACAATTGCAGGGAGATGGGGCATTATGCAAATGCATGTCCTAAGCGTCAGGAGAACTTACCTCAGAAAAGGCCAAGGGATCAAGGCCAGGCTTATGCTATCACTACTGCTGAGGTAGAAACTCCGAAAGACGTGGTGGCAGGTAATTTAATGGTTTCCTCAAGTTTAGCAAATGCATTATTTGATTCTGGATCATCGCATTGTTTCATATCTTCCCAGTTTGCTAAGAAAATTAGATATTTCCAATTTGATTTAATAAGGGAGTTGTCAGTTAAAACTCCTAAGGGAAGTATCGTTGCAACAAAGTTTTGTGAATCAGTCCCCATTAGAGCACATAAATTTTCTTTATCTGCTGATTTCATCGTCATACCTATGATTGAGTTTGATATAATCCTCGGTATGGACTGGCTTTCGGACTATGATGCGAAGATTTATTGTAAGAAGAAAGAGGTTACGATTCTTGATGATAATGATAAGGAACACCTTATTTTTAGAGCAGAATCGTCACCACCTAATTCTTATTTAGACCCACCCCCAGTAGCTCAACTTAATTCAATTATTGGGGAGGAAGAGAATGAAATAACTGTCGGTGAGGAAAGGAATGTTCAAATAGAGGATGTACCTGTTGTGAAAGAATTTGTAGATGTATTTCCGGAAGATTTACCTGGACATCCTCCAGAACGAGAAGTTGAGTTTTCTATTGATTTGATTCCTGGATCAAGGCCTATATCGAAGACCCCTTATAGAATGGCCACTGTAGAGCTAGTCGAACTAAAGAAACAACTAGAGGAATTGAGTAATAAGGGATTTATTCGCCCTAGTGTTTCTCCATGGGGAGCCCCTGTTCTTTTTGTTAAAAAGAAAGATGGATCTATGAGGTTATGTATCGACTACAGGGAGATCAATGCTATAACGATAAAGAACAAGTATCCCCTACCTCGTATTGATGATTTATTTGACCAACTTCATGGAGCTCAATACTTTTCAAAGATTGACCTTCGATCTGGATACCATCAGTTGTGTGTAAAGAAGGAAGACATTCCGAAGACAGCATTTCGAACCAGGTACGGGCATTACGAGTTTACTGTAATGCCGTTTGGATTGACTAATGCACCCTCTGTATTCATGGATCTGATGAATAGAGTTTTCAAGGAGTATCTCGATGAATTTGTGGTGGTATTTATTGATGATATCTTGGTATACTCCAAAACCTACGAAGATCATGAAAATCACTTGCGCATTATCTTGAAGACTCTGAGGAGGCATGAATTATATGGAAAGTTTAGCAAGTGTGAATTCTGGCTTCAGGAGATTTCTTTTCTTGGCCATATTGTCTCTAAAGATGGAATCTCTGTTGATCCTTCTAAGACCAAGGCAATCCAAGAATGGCCAGCACCTACGAGTATAACTGAGGTACGTAGTTTTATTGGCTTGGCAGGTTATTATCGACGTTTCGTCCAGAATTTTGCCCGATTGGCTAACCCATTAACGAAGCTCACACGTAAAGGGGTTAAATTTGTTTGGACAAAAGAGTGTGAAGAATGTTTCGAAGAACTGAAGAGAAGATTAGTCAATGCTCCTATATTGACTCTACCATCGGGGAATGATGGGTTCGTTATTTATAGTGATGCATCAAAGAAAGGACTTGGCTGTGTCCTTATGCAGAATGATAGAGTTATTGCCTATGCATCACGACAGTTGAAAATTCATGAACAAAACTATCCTACTCATGATCTTGAGTTAGCAGCTGTGATCTTTGCTTTGAAGATATGGAGGCACTACCTCTATGGTGAAAAATGTGAGATTTATACTGATCACAAGAGTTTGAAGTATATTTTCTCAGAAAAAGAACTCAACATGAGGCAAAGGAGATGGCTTGAATTACTCAAGGATTATGATTGTACGATACACTACCACCCGGGGAAGGCAAACAAGGTGGCAGATGCTTTGAGCAGAAAAGACCATGGAGTTCTGAACATGATGAGAATTGAAAGGGATCCAATTTTCATGGATCTAGTGAAGATGGACATGGGAATAACCAGGGAAGGTGAAACATCAATGCTTTTTCAAATGGTTGCCAAACCATCTTTACTAGAAAGGATTAAGAGTTCTCAGACCAATGATGAAGAATTTCAGAAGAAGATTAAAGCTGTGAATGATGGGAGATTGAGAGACTTTGCGTATGAAGGTGGAATTTTGAAATTCGGGAAGAGACTTTGTGTTCCCAATATACCTGATCTAAAAAGGGAATTTCTGGATGATGCTCATAGTTCCAATTTCTCTATACACCCTGGGAGCACCAAAATGTATAGAGATTTGAAGGAACATTTTTGGTGGGACAACATGAAGAGGGAGATTGCTGATTTTGTGTCAAGATGTATGGTTTGTCAACAAGTGAAAGCTGGAAGGCAACAGCCTGGAGGAGTCATGCAACCTCTTCCCATACCGGAGTGGAAATGGGACAATATTACGATGGACTTTGTCATGGGGCTACCAAAGACTCCTAGAAGGAACGATGCAATATGGGTTATTGTTGATCGTCTTACCAAGTCAGCACATTTTCTTGCTATAAGATAAGATCTACCCCTGGAACGTCTAGCAAGACTATATATTAATGAAGTTGTGAGACTTCATGGAGTACCCCTATCGATTGTTTCTGATCGTGATCCCCGTTTTACTTCAAGATTTTGGAAAAGTCTTCAGAAATCCCTGGATACTGAACTTCATTTGAGCACTGCTTACCACCCTCAGACAGATGGACAATCAGAACGGACTATTCAGACCTTAGAAGACATGTTGAGATCTTGCTCACTTGATTTTCAGGGTATGTGGGATCAATATTTACCACTAGTAGAATTTTCCTATAACAATAGCTTCCATTCGAGTATACAGATGGCACCATATGAAGCGTTATACGGAAAGAGATGTCGTACACCAACCTGTTGGGATGACGTTGGTGAAAGAAAACTTGTAGGCCCAGAGCTGGTGGAGGAAACGGTGGAAAAGGTGAAAGTAATCCAAAATCACATTAAAGCAGCTCAAAGTAGGCAGAAGAGCTATGCCGATAATCGAAGGAAGGATTTGGAATTTCAAGTTGGTGATCATGTTTTCCTGAAGGTATCTCCATGGAAGGGAGTCATACGTTTTGGTAAGAAAGGTAAATTGAGTCCCAGGTACATCGGACCTTTCGAAATTCTAGAACGAATTGGGGCTGTAGCTTACCGATTGGCAATGCCGCCAAGTCTCTCCAAAGTTCACGATGTGTTCCACGTATCTCTGTTGAGGAAATACATGCCTGACCCAACGCATGTACTCACCTATGAGGAATTAGAACTGGAACCCGATCTTTCCTATTGTGAAGAGCCCGTCAGGATTCTTGATACAAGAGAACAAGTACTGAGAAACCGGACGACGCGTCTGGTAAAAGTTTTGTGGAGAAATCATAAGATGGAAGAGGCAACGTGGGAACCCGAGGAACTTATGATGAAGAACCACCCGAGTCTTTTTATGCAGTAATACCCTAGAAATTGCGAGGACGCAATTATTTGAAGGAGGGGAGAATGTAACACCCCAAGCTTCTATGGTACGCTTCTCTTTGAATAATGTGATAGCGTGTGTTGTACGCAACACCGAGTTTAACACACCATAAATAATCAAACTAGCCGTTATGAATAGTAATACCTACTTTTTGAAATTATATATATTTTATATTTGAAAATGGACTTCATTTTTGGATTTGGAATATCGAATTTAGCCTAGGGTGAAATTTTGGTACATTTCGGATAACTTTCATATTTTGATGAATAGTGAAAATTACTAAATTTTAATTAAAAACAACTTTTTTAATCAAATTAATTACTAGTGATAAATTATGAATTTGAGTGGTTTTAAAGTATATTTAGAATATATTTTTACCATTTAATATAATTTTGGTCATTGGACATAATTTTACAATTAAACCGAACATAAACAAGTGTCAATCTTTTGATAGTTATTATCTCTTAAAAACACGCTTTTTGTTTTAACAGCGGGAATTAATTTTAAATTAATTTCTGCCACTTCTGTGTTTTGAATTTAGGAAAATGGATTCCATATTTGGAATCAGGATGTTCAAATTGTGTAAATAGGTAACTTTTATTTTTAGACATTTTGAATAGTTACTGTGGTAAATATTTTATTTACCATGGTTAAAGGGTAAATCCGGTAAATAAGGGTTAAAAAAATAATATTATAATAATAAAAAATTACCCTAAAACGTGTCCTAACCTTATTGGTGGACACATACCCGACCATGGGCATCCTTTGGTCAATTTGGGGACCCCTTGGAGCCACTTGTATGTGGTAGGGACACTTTATATTAATAAAGTTAAAATAAAAATAAAAATGGCATAAGCTTACATCTTTTAGAAGAACAATTTTTACATAGGGTTATACATGTTGGATTTTCGATTATAAATATTAATTAGAAAGCTAAAAAGATTTCATACATAATGATATTTTATTTATAATTTTTAGACATTATATAATTTATTTTATTTATGACACAATGATGATGCAGTAATTACTAAAATAGTGAAAAATAAAAATAATTGATCTTATAAATACCCAAATAATTATAATATGAAACTTTTAATGAATTAAACTAATTTTCTATGATAATATGATATATTAGGATTGATTTAATTGACTTTGTTCGAAGTAATCAATCTGTTAGGAGTTTCACAAAAATCAACTATTGAATAGTGTCAAAATTGACATAAAAGAGTTCTTAAAACAAATATTATATTATTAATTGATATTAAATTCCTAAAAATCTAAGGTTCGGCCAAGAGACTTATATTATGATAGGATCCTCATTAATGGACCACTTGGGGGTCGCTTGGATGTATATAGTAAGTTTATTAATCATATTATATAAAAATACAAAGAGACATTGTAAAAGTGAAACTAATTAACTTAGAGTTAATACTTAAAGATAAGGTTAATATAAGTACCCAAACCTGTCTAAATTCTATTGGATGAGTTGTTTTCGACCTATCCCCACCTCATAATTTGAATAGTCAACTTTGGAGCCTTTAGAAACCGAATATGAATTTATTATAAATTAATATTTCTAACTTTTCCAAAGGTGCCCCTCACCCCTCTTATAAAAGGGCACTCCTCCTTCTCATTTCTTCACACCTTCAAAGCCTTTTGGATCGGCCAAACTCTGCCCAAATACTCTCCCAACATCCCTCAATACAACCTAGAGGCCTTAGTTTGATCAGAAAGCCAACCTAAGGAGCCCTTTTGATCAAATCAAAAGGAAGAACCCGAAGAAGAGGTAATGATTTCACCACCCTTTTCTAAGTTCATTTCTTCTTCCACTTCTTCTTCCTTTGTTCTTACCATTCTGAAATAATAACTCCAGTATCTCACATATAATGTGATGTTATTATAAATATGGTACAATCATATTCAGTATTCTATCCACCCTTTGAATAACATGTCACCATACGTGCGTACGTACGGCTTACCGTCTCCACGTCGTGGTGTAATTGTTATTCAATATAATATTATTTGGATGGGTATAATAATGATGTGTAACTCATGTAAATAATAAATATAACATGTTAATGATTCTGTATATATGATATACCATCCATTTATATATTATTTTAATATCAAAAGAATGATATTGTCGCTCGTGCGTACGTACGGACTACCGTCTCCACGAACGCGATGAGATTCATTCTCCATCGTAACCATTAACGCGTAATTATCATTTTATGATTTAAAAATGATGTTTAAGGACTTGATATCATTCTGGATATGAATAATATACAACCTATCCTTTACAAACATGTCTTACGTAACAAAACATATGAAAGAAAACAAGTAAGTAAACACCCGAAACAACGATAATACTACGATATTATTATCAAATCAATATTAAAAGATCATATATGATATCATATTAATGTATATGATTCTTGTATAATTTAATAACAATTATTTCACCATTATACAGGAGGTTAACCTACCCCAACCAAGGAAAAGTACAAGGTAAGGGTTTACTTTACAACCTCTTCATTATCCAAGGTTGTTTATACGTAATAATCTACTGGGACCTCTTTATCATCCACATCCATGTTTCTTCGAAATGTATTTCAAAACATTTTTAATATTTACAAGAATATGGGTTAAAGTCATTTATACCCTTGTTTGACTTTTTATAAGAGGTTTATAAAGGAATCTTTCCGTCGTTTTCAAAACAAGGTCCTTTTTAACCTTTTCGACAGAATTGAGGTAAGAATGTTTTTTTAACTTATACGGCGGGTGCGGTTATTTTCCGCCGTTATAAAATCGTCGAAGCTTCCCATACAAGCTTATAAGAATATTTTCAAAGAAAATGTTTTATTTTATATGGATCTTAAATGATTTCAAAATAAAAGGAGATATTTCTTTTAAAAGAATTTTGATTTCATCTATGTCAACATCCTTTGATGGATTTTAAGATTATTTGAAGTTGATTTATTATGATACAAAACTTCTATATTGTATTGAAGGTTTTGTGATATGTTTGACTGTGGATGTGCTATTTTTATACCATTCATAGTTTATTGTGAAATTATTGACATTTCGTATGCTAGTTTTAATACGAATGTTTATGTTATGTTTAAACCTTTTCATATGGGAATGCATTGGACTTAATAAGTGACGGGTGGAGCCCGCTATAGCTCCTCGATGCATCGGTAGGTCTCATGAGACAAACTAGTGTCTTGGCACAAGGCCTTGACAAAATCTTATTTGTAGCCTTCGCACGAGGCCTTGGCTATGTGGTTATGATAGTCTGGCATTATGCATTCCAACATTATGAAAGTGGTTATTGATTTTTGCATGTGATTATTCGAATAGTAGAATATCCATGTGAATAAGTAAATGGCATTATTTCATTTTACTTTTGCCATACCATGTTGAAGTTCAATTTTAAAAGGCTTTTGTTTTAGTAATGCATTGCCTTAAATGTTTATTCTTGTTTATGAAAGTTTCCGCTATATTGTTATCCTTACTGGGCATTTGAACTCACCCCTTTTCTATGTTTTATTTTTCCCCAGGATGTGAAGAAGTAAATTATGAATGACCTGCAGGGATATTATGAGGGGATAGTAGTGTGGATTATGGAGACATTATGTTGTTGTAGTAGTTTTTCATTTTATGATGTAATGTAAAACTTATGAATATATCTAGTGTTTCCAAGGCTACTAAACCAATCGGTCTTTCGAGATTTGATCTTTCTTGTGATCATGCCAATGTTATGTAATAATGCACCGACTCTAGGCAACTAGGGTCGGGGCGTTATAATAACTTAATAGATATAAAAATTTTCATGTTGTGATTTTAATATGATAAATTCGAGTAAAAGTATTATTATAAAATATATGAGATTTATCTTCATCATAGAATCTCATTTTTAATTTTTATGAAATATATATGTATATTAAATAATTATACAAGTATGTTGTAATAATTATTTTATTATGAGATATACCAATTAATTATTTAAAAAAATATTAAAATAGATAATATATGAACTATTTAATGTGTTCTACAAATTTTATAGAAACATTTGACATGTTAGGAATCTATTGAATTTTTTGTTTAGAATATTTCCTATGTTTGGATTTTATTTAAATTAAAATAAATGAATAGTGTCAACATTGACACTATTTTTATTTTATAAAAATAATATATTTTAAAATTTTTAAAAAAATCAAAAAAAAAACATTTAAAAAATATAATTTAAAATCTATATGATCGAAAATATCATAAATTATCTAGTCATGGATAGTTCACAACACATGATTAATTATTTAAAACAATTTAAAATTTAGAATCTTATTACCTCAAATAATATTAAATAGATTAAATAAGGATAAATCTAGTTGATAATTATTGAAATAAATTCCCATCATGTCTAAATTTTATTGGTTCATGAGATTACAACCCTATATCATCTAATAATCGGATTTGTTTCATTTTTGGTGGTTTTTGAGTGATTATGAATTTATTATAAATTAAAATTTCTTATGTTACCAAAGGTGCCCCTCTCCTCCCTTATAAAAAGGGCACCCCTTCCCTCTTCTCTTTACACCATTTTGAGTATTTAAGCTTGGCCAAACACTGACAATTTAACTTCTAAACCACTCTAGTTATATCATAGCGGTTATGGTCTTCTCAAAAGACCAAATCTAGTGACCTATGAAGAAGTTTAAAGGAGGTCTGTTGAGGAAGAGGTAATCTCTCCTACTTACTCTTTCATGTTTTTTTTCTTCTTCTAATTCCACTTCTTTAATTGTTTCATTATAAAGTAATAACATCTTTATTAATTATATGATTATATGTTATTATATATTTGAGACAACCATATTTCACCTTCTATCCATCCTACGGAAAATGAAATCAATGCGCGTGCGTACGTACGGAATACCATCTCCACTCCGTGGTGTAATCTATTTTTCCACCACTTCCTTACATGGATTGGTATAATGGTGTAAAGAATAACTATATATGGTTATTATAACATCATAATGATTCTAATATATTATATAATCCACTCCAACTCCATTAAAAAAATATGGGAACAATATCATCGCTCGTGCGTACGTACGGATTACCCTCTCCATGACGCTATGAGAATCATTTTCCATGTTAACAATTCAAGAATGATTATAAAGTATATATAATAAGTAATAATGGAATATATTACATAATAATTATAATGTATTTATGTATATATATATATATTTATTTCATCTAGTTAATTCCATTCAATTCAATAAGGAAACGAAAACATCGTTCAGGCGTACGTACAACCTACTGTCTCCATGAACAGTGTATTTCATTACCTTTATCGATTTATTATATATATATATTTTATGAATGTATATAATATATATTCTGGAAATAAGATATCATGATCTATGTACTAATATTAAAAATTACAAGACAAAACACAGATGATAAATGAAACAATTTTACCAAAAATGCTACATTAACACGAATTTACAAAAGAATGGGTAATATAAAGTCATAAGTGAACCATATGTGCTATCATAACAATGAATATGATTCTGTAATAATTCAATGAACATATTTAAATCATTATACTAGAGGTCCGGATACATACGCAGAATATCAGACCTAAGGTAAGGAATAAATTTTCCAATCTCGTTCTTATCTGAGAATGTTTATTCATAAGTATTTACTAGGGTTATGTTTATCATCAATGTCCATGTTTTATAAAAATGTTTTCATAAAATAGTTACTATTTTCAATGTATTTTCAAAGTCATTTTTACCCTTTTTTGACTTTTACCACATGGTATTTATGGATTCTCTTTCTTTTGTTTACAATACGAGGTACTTTTTTTCTTTTATAGCATAAGTACGAGAAGAATGATTTTCTTACTTATACGACATGATCATATTTTTACGGTTTTATAATGACTTATTTTCTTTAAGCTTACTCTACATCATTTCATGACTATTTTCAAATAAATAATTTTTTTTAAATTTCTTGGCATTTTGTGAAAAGAAAATGATTTTGACAAAGAAATGATATTTTCTTCAAGACTTAATTTCATGTATTTTATCAAAATTATTTTCCATCTAAGATTAAATTATTTCATATGTGTATGTTTCAAGTATAATGTCTCTATGATTTACATGGTTTCACTTTTATTATGATGAAATTATATCCATTTTATTTATATGGATTATGTTATGATTGGATGATGTTTATGAACCTTGTTTTAGTCTTTGGGTTATGATGAATGATTTATGATTGTTTGTGGCACACGTAAAAATGATTTCAATATGTGATTGGTGGGACCTATATCTCCCTCTAATGAATTGGGTAAAGATTTATATCTCATGAGATAGACATGGATGGAACAAAAAGATAATCTGGTTCAGTGATAAATGACTGGAACAAGGAGTGAACTCGGTTCAGTAAGGGACTTTGTCCACTAAGATGGTCTTGGGAGCAATTCATTGGATACTATGGAAATCATATCATGTGATTAATGTTTTTCGAAAATTACATGCTTTATTAACATTCTATTATATCATTATTGATTATCCATTATGATCTATGCCATACATACTACCATATTTTATGTCATTGGTCAAGATTTTGATGTTTAAATATTATGTTCATGTTTTGAAGTTCAAATGCATATGGTTTGTTTTATATTCTCCATGAATACTCCTAATTAGAATTTGAGCTCACCCATTATATGTTTTATTTTCCCCAGGATATAAGGAAAGGTTTTAGGTAAGAAAAAAAAGGAAGATCTTTATGGGAGATGTTGAGGATCTTTGACCAAGATTAGAAGATTATATTATGTGATTCCAATAACACTAAACTATTACGATCCTTGAGTGTCTATTTTTGTTATGTATTATGTATTCCTCAAAAGTAATGTAATTTCCATGTAATTCAATCTTTGGGACTCTATAAAGATAAATTTATTAATGTTATAAAATAGAAAAGGGGATGTGTAAACACATTATAAAAGTTACTAGGTGGATGTAAAAAATAATTCCTTGTAAAATTTATATTAAAATTGAACCCCTTACATTGAGTCTGATTTGACATAGTGGATTTTTACATTCCAAAATTATTAACGTATGTTAATTTTCTAATATCTTCCAAAATATTTTACAAAAGTTATTAATTTTTTTCACATATAAATAGGTTATATAAAATTACATAATCAATAATGTTTAGTTCATATGTTTTGACCATATTCATCTTATGTCTCCAATCTGAAATTGATTGTTTGACTGTGGCCAAAGAGGTAATTATATATAAATATCTCTAGATTAATAATTGATATATAAATATAATATTTATAAATCAATTACAATTTTTGAATCTAATAAATACTATGGTTATATAAAATGAACCAACATTATAATCATGGAGACGATAGGTCATTTTTATGCTTGAGTAACATATCCAATTTTGAATCACCATTATATGAAGAAGATAAATAAAATTCAAAATTATAGAATATATATTTTATCTATAGAGACTCAAATCTTGACGTACATGGACATTACATTACTTTTGTGAAATAATTACTACATAACAAAAATAGACACACAAGGACCGTAATAGTTTAGTGTCTTTGGAAACTCGGAATATAAACACCTAATCATGTTGAAATATCTTCAACAACTCCCATAACAATTTCCCCCTTTTTGTTTCCTTACCTTAAACCATTCATTATTTCGTAGGGAAAATAAAACATAAAAAGGTTGAGCTCAAATTCTCAGTAAGGGCAAACATAGATAACATAAAACAATCCATAAACATTTGGAAGGAAAAACGTGAACATGAAATTTATACATCAACATCTTGAGCAAAGACACAAATCGTGGAAGTGCGTAAGACATATATCATAATAGAACATCAAACATGATAAAATATAATAGGAATAAATCATGTAATTTTGGAAACCATTAATCACATGTTATGATTTTCATAGTAGCCATGGAATTGCCGCCAAGACCATCTTAGTGGACAAAGTCCCTTTCTGAATCGAGTTCACTCCTCGTTTCAGTCCTGTAACACTGAACCAGATTAACTTACCATTCCAGCCATGTCTGTCTCATGAGATATAAATCTTTACCCAATGCATTGGAGGGTGATATATGTCCCACCCATCTCATAATAATACCATTCTTATGTGTTCCACAAAATCATAAACCACACATCATAGCATAACCCATGTAATAAAAATGGGATTCTTAAACATCGTGACATCATAAAACAATTCATATAAGATAAATTAATTCATAAAAATAATTATATCACAACATAATCAAATCAATGTAATAATAGGGACAGAAAAATAAACCTTTATTATCTTATATGGAAAATAATTTTTAAAAACACTTGAACTCCCTTCTAGAGGAAAATATCCTTTCTAATTCAAAAACACATTTCCTTTCATAACATGTCATACAATTATAAACTAAAAGAAGTTAATTAAAATTATACATGAAAACTTGTAAAGAAATATTCTGGTAAATAATGTTTTAAAAATCCATTCATGCCATATAAGTTAAAAAACATTCTTCTCGTACTTTTTTCGGAAAAGTCAAAAAGTACCCCGTACGAAAAACGACAAAATATTCATTTCCTTTAATTTACTAAAAATTCACTGATGGGTAAAATTGGATTTAAAAATTTTAGGTGGATGTAAATAAAATTACACATTGAGGAAAAATTAATGTGGATGATAAAATACACCCTAGTAAATTACAAAGTATTAACAATGTCAGATAAAAATGAGATTGTGATATTTCCCTTACCTTAGATCTGATATGATTCGTACGTTTCTGAAACACCTGTATAATGATTTAAATAATGTCATTGACTTATTATAGAATCATATTCATTGTTATTATATCATATATGGTTCACTTATGACTTTATATTACCCGTTCTTTTGTATGTTCCATGTTAAAGCAGCGTTTTGGGTTAAATCGTTTTACTTATCGTACGTGTTTGGACTTGATGTTCTTGATATTATTACTTATATCAGGATTTACATATTTCAAGAATTTAAAACATTATATACATATAATATATATTTCATTATATACATATATATATATATATATGATAGATCGATTAAATGAGATGAAATACACCGTTCATGGAGACGGTAGTCCGTACGTACGCACGAGCGATGATATCATTTCCATGATCGTGGAATTGTATTGAAGTGTATGTATACTATTTTAGAATCAATATCACTTTACAATAATCATATATAGTTATTATTTACACCATTATACTCATACAAGTAAGGTGGTGGTGGAAAATAGATTACACCACAGCGTGGAGACGGTATTCCGTACGTTCGCACGCGCGGTTATTTTGTTTTCCATAGGATAGATAGATGGTGAAATAGGTTTTTTTCATATTTATAATAACATATAAGTATATGAGTGATACTGATGTTATTAATTCATTATGAAACAACTAAAGAATAAGAAGTGTAAGAAGAAATAATGTTGAAAGAATCTGTAACGGACATTATCTCTTCTCTGAAGCGCTTCTTTGAGACCTCCATTTAGGGCACTAAAATTGAACTTTGAAGAAGACCAAGACATCTAGGATGTTTCTAGGTAAGTGTAGAGGAAAAATTGGCAGTTGTTATCCGAGGTTGAAGGCTCAAATTGGTGTTAGGAGGAGAGGGAGGAGGTGCCCTTTTATAAAGAAGTAGAGAGGCATCTTTGGAAATATAATAAATATTAGTTTATATTAAATCCCAAACACACATAAAAACCTCCAAAATGACTCACATCCGATTATTATATGAGATAGGGTTGTAATATCGTCAAAAAATAAAATTTAGACATGTTAGGAATTTATTTTATACATTATCAACTTGATTTATCCTTATTTAATCAATTTAATTGTATATGTGGTAATAACATTCTAAATTTTAAATTATAAAAATATAATGACTTATTTGTTGTGAATTTTCCATAATTAGATACTTTATTACATTATAGACCATATACAGTTAAATATATAATTTTTAAATATTTTTGTGATTTTTAAACAATTTTATAATATGTTGTTTTTATAAAATAAC
Source organism: Viscum album (assembly GCA_963277665.1). Lineage (NCBI taxonomy): Eukaryota > Viridiplantae > Streptophyta > Magnoliopsida > Santalales > Viscaceae > Viscum > Viscum album. The sequence continues at coordinate 33,509 of CAUJRU010003658.1, forward strand.
AATAGTGTCAATTTTGACACTATTCATTTATTTGAATTTAAATAAAATATATACAGAATATATGTTCGAAATAAAAGATTTATTAGATTCATAAAAGGATATATGTATCTATAAAATTAGTGGAGAACATTAAATAGTTCATATAATATTTATTTTTTTATTTTTAAAACATCTTATTTTGTTTATCTCTTAATAAAATAACTACTACAACATTTTTGTATAATTATTTAATATACTTATTTGTTGCATAAAAATAGAAAATAAAATTTTATGATGAAGATAAATATACTACATTTCACAATAATACTTTTAATCTAATTTATCATCTTAAAATTAAAATATTTAAATTGTTATATTTATTAAACTATGAAGGTGACAACTTTGGCATCATTTAAAAATAAAATTATATAAGTGTCATAATCACTTTTATAAGACTCCAAACAGTTATATATTAGGTCCTTGGATTATTATGGTATATATATAAACTACCAATAAGTTTTGTTCAGGTTTGTGGGCCTTTTAATGGGTATTATTATTTCAATAACAACTATATTACTGATTTTTCACTTAATAAATACTTTCTGCATCATTAATTTATCACCTTTAATGACAATTATTTTATCCCTAAAAATTATAAATAGATTATCATGATGTAGATAATATTATTATATTTCTAGATACTATTCATTTTCGATGTTTTATGATGTCTATCACTAAATTAAAATTATTATACTTATAAGATTTAATAGAGTGACATGTTGTCACTTTCATTGGTTTTAATAATAATTAAATTATTTTCATAGTCAAAAGTCCATAAAATGACTCTAATATGACCATTATGTGATATGGATCTACATTTAGCCATCCAGTATAATTTTAGCATGTGTTAGGTTAATTTTATAATAATATATTTACCCTTAATTACCTGATTTACCTTTAACTATGGTAAATAAAATTTACAGTAGTTACTATTCATAATTCCCAAAAATAAAAAGTAGCCTATTAACATAATTTGGAACCACTAATTCTGAATATGGAATCCATTTTTTCAAATTCAATACAAATAACTTTCAGAAATTAAATTAAAATTAATCCTTTTGTCGAATGAAAACAGGGTTTTTTTAAAACATTGCAAAAGATTGAATTGATTTAACCTACGAATTCAATGTAAAATCAATGATAATGACATAAATTATATTAAATGGTAAAAATATACTCTATTTATACTTTAAAACCATTCAATATTATAATTTAACCACATAAGTTATTACGATGAAAAAAGTTGTTTTTAATTAAAATATATCATGTTTTTACTATTCATTAAAATATGAACGTTATCAGAATAATATGGAATATTTATTCAAGGTAAAATTTTATGTCTTGATTCCACAGAATAATTTTATTCTCTAAAATTGAACTTATAAACATTTCAAAAACTAGATTTAAAGTTGGTGCGCCATCAAAAGGCGATAAAACTACATTTTTTTAAAATACTTATTTTACATGAAATATTTATTTTGTTCTTATACCATGTTCTAGAAAATGTGTAAGATGAATAATAATATTATAAAAATAAAAATTTAGATAATACTATTCATAACAGTTAATTCATAATAATTTTATAATAATATATCGTTGTTTAGAAAAACCTGGTATTGCGTACAACACACACTATCGAAGAAGGTCACGATTGCGTGTAATGCAAGCCAAGTCAGGGTCGCTTTTTGTGCAAGAATCCTTCGTTGTGTTTTATAATAGAATCTAAACATATTTCATTTATACATTGAATATATATATATATATATACACACTCAATGTTGCGTAGAATGGCTATTATATAACAAACTTGAAATTGTGTGTAACACAATCTAAGAATAGTGTTGCATATACTGCAAGCTAATAAGGTGTTGCATATAGTATAAGATAATCTTGTGTTAGCATAAAACACATGACATAAATAAATTAAAAAGAATACTTATCATAAAATATCGGGTTGTTACATTCTACCCCCCTTAAAATGAATTTCTCCCTCGAAATTCAGCGGGGTTATACATGGATTTCTACTTGAATGTTTCTTTAAATGAACCCCACCTCGTAAAATTAAATACCAAAACATATCATTAAAAAACTAAATTATGAAACTTAATGGTTACCCAAATTATCTAATCATTGGGTTTCCACATAGGAGAACATAGTTGAAAATATGGATATGGATGAAAAATCTAACCATCAAGTTCTGATAGAGAGTAATAGAGAACATGGGTATGAAAAATCCATCAATCACAAAGCCATAAATTTTTGATGATCTAAGGTACCATCAAATTCATCGGATATAAGAGCACTAGGACAAAATTTTTTGTTTTCAATATCATTTCCACAAAGTTGAAATTTTGAATTAGAAGAAATACTTGCATGATTTTGGTAAAATCTCACTAGTGTTCATTCTTTGAACAATTTCCACTTCATCTCTTAATGAAATGAAGTTGAATTTGTTATTCATGAAGTGTTAATAGACCACGTGATAGAATGATGGGTCATCCCATCTGTTTCAAACAAAATCTTAGTAAATGTTATCAAATATAGAAATGTCCATCTATGGTGAGATTAATCATATACGATTCCAAAAATGAACTTATACCTCATATATCATACCTCTTAATAACATAATACTATTTTCTACTAAACAAGGACTTCTTGTAGGCCAGTGAGAGGCGATAAAGGCCAGTCACACTACGGTTGTGGGTTCGATTCCCACAGCCTTGTCTGACGCGATGGGCTGTCGCCCGTCCTGCAGGTTGCACTTTTTCTAAAACTATATTACTATAACATTCCATAATATCAAAAACAAGTTCTATCCTTAAACAATACAAACTTATGTCCAACATAATCCATTACAATATTTAGTCTTATCTAAAATACTACATTCCAAGATCATAGTATAATAAAAACAATTACTAGAAAGGTTATCTACCAAGAATGTGAATACAAGCATTTATCCCATATATATATCATAAGATATATCTTGTGGGTTCTATTCCAAAAACATGAATACCTTAGTCATATATTCTCTTGGAACATATATTACCATATACCCTTAGTGAAATCATGAATAATGTCCAAAGGTAACTCTTTCCATATACCAAAATCCCAAAAAATCTATAAAATAAAACCTTAATAGCACTTAGTCCTTATATCCTCCATCAGATCATTAATACAATCAAACACCTCATTATCTTATTATTATATCATTTACTATCCAAATATATCTGAATAACCTTTCATGGTTACCGGTACCATTCAACATATACTTTCAAATACATTAGGAAAAACAATAGTGTAACAATCCTTAGATGATTCTTTATTCCATAGTACCATACAATATTCTTTATAAACATACAATCATTCCAATAACTTCTTAAACAACTGACTGAGCCTCATCATTTCTTTTATCTCATATTTCATTTGTAGTCTCTTCATCATCATCCACATAAATACTACTCATATGACCATGCCTATTTTCTAAATGAGATTTTCCCTTAGGTCATTGGTTTGGATAATTCCCATACATTCCACATTTAAAACATTTAATCATTTTTGATGTCGTAGCAATACCATTATC
>CAUJRU010003659.1:0-37114 GCA_963277665.1 Viscum album
TGACTGTAGAAGTGAGAGAAGTCAACCAGAAGTTGTTCACCTACGATCATATTTCATGCCTCAGACCATCCTTGATCATCCTTACCATGAATAACTAATCACCTCCTAGAATAGGCATGAAACACTACTTCTCAGTAAAGGAGGATGACTACTCCATGACATAAAGAGATCCCTACTCCAGACTCATAAAAACTCGGGATTGATTAGCCCTTAGGGTATCTGGATAGAAGTAATCAAAGAAGATGCTTTGAAACTCATCCCAAGCCTTGATATAATAATGTCCAGCATGTGAGATCACATCCCACCACCTCTTTGTGGAATCCCGAAGCATATAGGTGAAGATCTTGACCCTCCACTCTGGAGGTGTCTCCAGATGCTCGAAGATTGTAATAATGGCTTCCAGACATGACTCTACACCCTAGGTTCCTCTATATCCTGAGAAAGTGGGATGATGCTGCTGCTGGAAGACCCGTGTCCAATCATCCATCGACGGGGCTGGAGGCGGTTCTCCCTGAAAGGTCTACATCATTCTCATAAAGCCTTCCCTAAACTATGCATCAGCACCTGTCTCTGGTATAACGACCGGTGACAAAACTAGCACAATAGGAGGATCTGCTGGAAGTCCCTAATCAGCCATATCTGGTGCCTGATCACCATGTGGAAACCGGAATATAACCGAAGGACGTCTCGGTGGCATGACTCTTCATGGTCAAGAGTACACCTTAGATCAATATTATCAAGGGCTTAAAACTGAAGGTATAGGAAGGGAACATAAGAAAGAAATAATTCATGTTTTGAAAAACAAGACTACATGGCGTGTATGTCACCTACAAAGCATGGTCTCTTAATTCATTCACATGGGCGTGTACACCATCCACAACAGGTTGTGTGACACCCCAACCACATGACGCGTTTTCCTAACACAGGGCGTGTACTTGACTTATCTTACCCTACCTGAGTCCTCATACACGGTTAAGTAACATAGATCTCCTAAAACAAGACTACATGGTGTGTCTGTGGCAGACACTGCGTGTTCAAGATGAGATCCTCCGTCCCATGTTGTTAGTGACACGACCTGATACCCGGCTCACACAATATGGCGTGTTTTTTTGTGGACACAACGTGTACCTGAAGAATTTCACTAACATGTGTTGTTAGTTACATGGATAGATTCCAGTATTACTCTACACACCATGTATAAACTGGACACAGCGTGTATAACATAAGATTTATATGTCCGTGTTGTTAGAAGGAATTTCTTGAAGGCCTTCATTTGTTATTATTTTTTTGATAATCCTCCTTTGAAGGGGTGAGGTGGAACCCTTACACGGCCCAAAGGCTTACAGACAATTACATGACCCGTAGGTCTTAGAGGAATCACCCAGACAAGACAACTTGGAACTTCTCCTCCATAACATATGTCATGATATCAGCACTCCACCTTCACAGGGCTAGTCAGCTAGTTCTGCTATGAAAAGCTACATATGCCTTGTACTGATGGAAAAGTCATACCCTCTCATTCTTCCAATTCCAGTTAGCTCTACTCTAGTGAATGTGTCTGCCCTGAATCCTCCTCTAAAGCCTTGTCCCTTGATGTATGATGGGTACATCTACATTTCATGTGGCCCGAAGGCCTTGGGATGGCCCAAAGGCCGTAAGGTGACCCGAAGGCCTTGAGAATCAACTGGCCCGAAGGCCTTGGGTGGCCCGAAAGCCTTTCAGGACCCGAGGATGAAACCGATGGCCCAAAGGCCCAGATGGATGAATAGTTCTAGCTGCTACAGTACCGAACAATACCTACTATAGTACTATTACAGTGATGCTACAGTACCTAGAAATTTTCCTCCACATGAATTAGGTCTCAGGTCTCTTGGATGCACCTAGAGAGTCCTCACCAACCAGGATAAGGTTCATGTGCGTCCGTGTTGTTAGTAACACGGGCGGACATAGGGTCAACACCACACGACATGCACAACCATCACATAGCTTGTTCCCATAAGAATTTCCCTATCCCATGTCTCCGACCACAGGACCTATGACATAGTTAGAGACTACACGGCGTGTACATATGGTACACGACGTGTACTTAAGAAAAATAGTTTCTTCGAGAATAGAAGAACACAAGGAATGTATTCATCAATACACGCTGTGTATTCTGGGTTTTTCTAGACAGTAAGCCTCATAAACTACTCCAGAAACCAGAAAAAACACTAAAACAAACATTTAATGTGCCGAATTCTGATCTATGAGGGCCCATATTCCCCACGAATCAAAGTTTAGAATCTTATAAATGTTATAAACAATATAAAAATGTCTATGATCCACCAAATAATGGTCCATGAGGGCCCATATCAGTTCAAGAACCAATGTTTGGCATTTATCCAAACAAGAACTTACACAAACAATACCCTATAAAACAACAGGTATTTTTATCAAGGCAACTATCACAACAACATGCATATTCTACACAACATCTACCACAACAACATGAAATTTCTAATGCACCCTAAATGGAATGGAAAAAATGCATGACATGTGATTTCTAGAAAGTGCCAATATGATGCATGAGATAGAATACCCTTATCTCATCCAGCTGTGACAGAAGTAGAGCCTCAATAGCATCAACAATAACAGCATGATACATGTGATTCAACCAACGGTGAAAATCAAATCAACCGTCAAATTGCAAAACCAGAAATATTGCATTAACAAGGTAAATTGGATTTTCCCTATACATAGGTTAACTAATCTTGAGCACAGCTTATTACCAAGTATGTATTCTTTCCTATCCCTTGATAAAGACACAAAACAATAAATCAAGTGAAAATAATTCCTCTAATACCACTTTGTAGCGTCTCGGTTCTGGAAGACACCCAGAGGCGCCCCATAACCGGTTGGTCACACGGCCTTAAGCAAATTTCCTCGAACGCCAGAGGATGCTGACTAGCAGTGAGGGCCTTGGGTGTGATAGTGGGGAAACTATGCCCTCATTGGCAGAGTAACACATTGGAAGGAAACAATAGGAGTAACGGAAACCATACAATAGTAAACAGTGGAATACAAGAAATAATAAACTACAACACACACATATATATGAATGACGTATGATACATTTATTTAGGAAAACAGAAAAAACCACCATGCTGGAATACAAAAGTATTAAACCAAAGTAAAATAAGAAATCAAGTAAACAACTCATCAGCATTGCGAGCCATATCTTGGTCTCATGATCTCCAACTCCACCACAATCAAGTACCTGAAGTAGAATGGTGCTTTCCCTTATTTATACCTGCAACAATATAATCCTCTTGGGCCTATAAGCATGGCCCAAACAGGGTGTGAGACTAAATCTCAGTAGGCAACCACCAAGAGATCTATGCCTAATAGTCAGCGAATATATGGCATGTAAATCACATAAGGCAGTAAATAAGTACACAGTAGTAAACAATCCACAGTTTCAAAGCATTCAAATCACCACATAACATGCAATAACTAATCAAAACAGATAAACACAATAGGTAACCCTCTTGGAAGTACCCACAACCTATCCCCTATGGTCCCACGTAGCAACACAAGCAAGAAGCTAAACACAAGGTATCCCTCTGGGAAGTACTCACAGCCTATCCCCTCCGGTCTTACCTAACAAGTACAAGCTACCCTCTGGGCAGTACACTTAGTCTATCCCCTCTGGTTTAGCTTAAGCATAGACTCTCTGAGGAAGTACTCACCATCAATTCCTCCTATAGTATCGTATCGGTATCTATAGGCACTCTAGGGAAGCACTTAGGTCACATTCCCTCTTTGTCTTGAATTGTGGAACTACAGACACTCTGAGGAAGGACTCAACGTCAATTCACCATGTGGTCTCACATCGTAAGTAAAACAGACACTCTAGAAAAGCCCTCAACGTCCATTCTCCCTATGGTCTATACACCAAGATCTCATGGCCTTGTGTAAGTCATGCAAGTGTAGTAGCACATATCTACAAAGGTAAACCTCAAGAACTACTTGGATGGAATTATACAACATAAGAGCAGAACATAAAAATAGTCACACCATCCTACAATACTAGGCATGGGAAAGTAAAGAGCATCCTAACAAAAAAACTAGACCCAAAGTTCAAAACAGGAAAAACACGCATGGGAAACACTACCAAAACACAGCAATTCACCCTATTCACAATCAAATATCATCTAATCAAGCATACAATCATAACAGGAAAACAATAGGGATAAAACGATAAATGTGTAATACCATTTTTATGGGTATTGGGAAAAATCATACATATAACTCAATGAATTCCTAAAAAAAGGCACAAACCACCTACCTTGATGTTAAGAGATCGCAATATGTGAATATCGAGGTTCAAATCACATTATAACGCCAAAGATCTACAAAAACATCTAAGATGTTCAACAGAGGATAACATGAGAAAGAAGAGGAATCATGAAATGAGGCTCAATAAGAAGAGATAGCTTACCGAGGTGATCTAAATGAAATTGAGGGAGATTTAATCAGAGATTGGATGCAGGATTAAGGGCTTGGATAAGGATTGTAGCCGTACGGGTTCTCTCGGATGAACGAGACCTAGAAGAAGGGTGTTTTTGTTGGGACCAGGTTGAATGAAGATGAATGTTTGAAGAGTTAGCTTTTACAGAGTGTTGTATTTTGTTGTCAAAGGCGATAAATCAATTCACTGTGTAGAAGGATCATAAATCAGACGATGCTTTGCTGGTATGTATTTCACACAAATCATGAGTTAGGAGAACTTGTGATGCAAGCCTTATGAAGGAAAGGGGGAGAAACGATGATGCCAGTCATATAATGTTATGATTGGAAGGAATGATGCTGCTGGAAGATAGGAAAGATTCAGTTCCCATTGCAACTCTAACGATGCTTAAGCTGATCTATCAAAGGATAAATATCACGATAGTGGGATTCGTGATAAGAGCAGAAGAATGGTTATGGGAAGCAGTAAAGCGATAAAATGGCAAAGCAATAGACAATCTGGGGATGGCAGAAAAGCACAGTTTAAGGTGGCGCCGTTTTCCAGTGTTTGCCAAATTTTAGGGCCTGAAAATCGGGAGATGAAGAAATGTGCTTGGCAATGGATGTTGCGCTGAAGATGGTTTATACGTGCAAAAGAGTTATTCAAGGTCAGAAATATGAAACATGACAAAGGAATGGAGTGCGCGGAAATTTAGGCACATTTCGCGCAAAAATAAAGTGGTGCGCGCAATATCTGCGGGATGCGCGAAATAGTTGCGGGTTGCGCGAAAAATCTGCGGGTTGCGCGAAAGATTGGCATGGTGCGCGAAATTGGGGAATGAAGTTTTCGCGCAAATGATGATTCGAGATCAGAAGATCAAAAATTGGCAAAGGCATAAAATGCGCGAAATATTGGAGCAGTGCGCGAAATCTGATGTTGCAGGAAAGATTGGGTTTGCGCGCAATATGGAACGCGATGCGGAATTTTGCGCGCAATTGGTGCTTCATTCTTAGAAGGACGAAAAATGGCAAAGGCATGAGGTGCGCGAAATATTGAAGCATGGCGCGAAATATGAAGTTGCATAAAAGATTTTTTACGCGCATGGAGGAGGTTTTACGCGCAGGAAGAGGTTTTTATGCGCAAGGTCAAAAATGCCTATAAATATGAGGTGAACCCCCCTCATTATAAAAAGCTCGACACTTAGAAGAAATCCCGAGCTCTGGTGCGCGTAAATTATACGCTAAGTGAGTTGCGCGAAAAGAGGAAAAGTTGCGCGTAAAAGGAAAGTTGCGCGAAAACATTTTTCGCGCCAAAAGGGAATTTTACGCGCAAGCCATTTGAATTGCGCGCAAGGCACCCTAAAGGCTGCGCGAAATATTTGGGGTCTTCGCACGTATTCAGTTGTGCACGAGAGAGTTCTTACCGGCTTCTGGGTAAGAAAGTGAAGATTTGTACTTCGGAGAATACATCTGTTTAATTGTAAAGAAGCACTGAAACATTGTGTTATCCTATTTGTGCTAAGAGGGAGCACACGCACTATTGGATTGTTTTCAAAGTGCTGCACGAGTGTAAGGGTATATCCTACTCGTTGTATTCCACATCAAAGGATTGTTTTCTAGTGGATTGTGTGGTACTGGATTATTTCCGTACCATACCAAGGACGTAGCTACTCTTGTTGAGTAGTGAACCTTGTAAATCTTGTGTTCCTGTGGATGTGTGTGTTCAGCAGGGAAGAAACTCTTTAAAAGGAGGCGAAGGTTGTTTCAAAAAGGGGAAACTTAAAAAGAAAAAGATATCACTGATTCACCCCCTCCCCCTCTCAGTGATACTTGGATCCTGATTGGGAACTTCAATTGGTATCAGAGGGCAGGTTCCCTTCGTTTACTCTTTGCTGAATTGTTTGAAGAGAAGTTGTGATGGAAAATCTAAATTGCGTGAACAGTAAGGGGATTCCAATCTTCGATGGAAAGAACTATCACATCTGGAAGGACAGAATGATGCCGTATCTTATGTCTCTTGGATATGAAGTTCTTGAAACTACAACAGATGGATTTCCTGATATTGATGACAAGGTCCCTCTTACTCCTGTCGATAAGAAGAATCTTGAGAATGATGGAAGAGCTAAAAATGCATTACTCTCATCACTTTCTGAGAGTGAGTTTTTAAGAGTGAAAGGTGTCACTACTGCTAAAGGAATCTGGGATAAGCTAATGAATATCTATGAAGGAAATACAAAAGTGAAGAAGGCAAAACTACAAATCTGGAGGCTGAAGTATGAAGACTTGAAAATGGGAGAATCTGAATCTGTTGGGGAATTCTTTACCAGAGTTAATGACATTGTCAGTACAATCAGATGTCTTGGTGAAAAGTTAGAAGATGATACAATTGTTGAAAAGATCCTGAGAATTCTGCCTGACAAATTTGATGCTAAAGTTTCTTCACTAGAAGACAGAGATCCGGAAACATTATCTCTTGATGATTTGCACAGTACTCTCATCACTTATGAGATGAGAAGAGAGAAGACCATGAAGAGCAAAGCAAAAACTGATAGAGAAATGTCTTTCAGGGCAGAAAAGAAAGAGAAGTCGAAGAAAATTCTTATCAATGAAGAAGCTGGTGAATCCAACTCTGAAAATGAGGTATGTAAAAATTTTGATGAAATTCTATCCTTGTTTTCTAAAAATGTTAAAAGAGGCACAGGGAAATACAAAGGGAAACTCCCTTTGAAATGTTTTGAATGTGGAGCAGTTGGCCACTTTGCGGCTAATTGCCCTCAAAAGGGGAAAGATGCCGACAGTGATGAAGAAGACAGAGGACCAAGAAGGTCATGGAAGAAACAGGATCGAAAAGATAAATATTCTGGTAGAAGTCAGAATAAAAAATTCTTTAAATCAAAAAGAAGAAGCTTTTTGTCAAATGATAAGGAAGATGATGATAGCGAGACTGAATCAGAAAAATCTGCTACTGAAAAAACTAGAGAGAGTACCTTTTTTGCAACAGTGAATAATGATGATTATGAGAGTAGTAGTACTGAAGAAGAAGATACTCAACTTGAACAGTATCTGAAAGAAGAGCTGAAGGAATGTTTGAGGAAGATCAGAAAACTGGAGAAAGAAAACAACAAGTTAGTAAAAGAAAATTCCACAGTAAACAATCAAGAAGGTTTTACAGATGATAAAATCATGATGAAAAAAGAGATTGATGATCTGAAAAATTCTCTTAAGAATACAAAGAATCATAATGATCATCTTGAAGTGAAGTTGAAGGCAAAAGAAGAAGAGTTGGAACTTGTCCAACAAAAACTGCATAAAGCTAAAGAAATGAATATCAGTTCCAAAAATTCTATCTCAGAAGTAGGGGAATGTTCTAGTAAGAATGAACCAAAAAGGGATCTACAAAACTTACCTTCAAAGGTTGAAATGAAAGACAAAACTGGTTCTGATAAGAACAAGGCTGGAAAGACAAAGTATGTGGTCAAAATCAGCAATGCAGAAAAATCAGAAGTGCATAAAAATCTTGAGTCAAGAAAAGCTTCTAATACTTCTGGTACAACTGAATCTGAGCTGAAGAAGAGAGTTACAAATGAAAATATGATGGTTTTTGAGAAGCGTGTTCACAACTCCATTCAGTCTAAAAGTTTCAGAGGTAAATATTCTTTCTATGGATACTGCTGGTATTGTGGTGGATTCGGACACATGGAAAGTATGTGTTGGTTTAACCAACAACATTACAACTATTCCAAAAGTTTTGAAGGACACGGATTGAGGGGGAGCCAACGCTTTCAAAATAGAAGATCTCCAAATAAGTTTCAGAAGAAATCTGAGAAGACTGGTGTGAAAGTTGGGAACAGATTCCAACCACTGGAAACTTATTGTGAAAGATGTGATCAACCTGGACATCTTGCTAAGGGCTGCCTTAGTGTGTTACCAGAGCAACAAAAGTTTGTTAATAATCCTCAGAAGACAGAGTTTTTAAAATACAAAAGGGACAAATATGATAAGTCTGAAAAGAAAGAATGCATGGTTCTCTGGCCAGAACACATTGATTTGGCTAGGAAATTGGAAGAAGCAAAACAGAAAGTGGAGGAAAAGGAAGAACAAAAAGCACTTGTTGTTGAAACAGCTTTGAAGGCTACCAAAGGAGAACGTCCATGGATTATTGATAGTGGATGTTCATCTCATATGACAGGAGACCTAAAGCTGCTGAAGAATTTGAAAGACTTTAAAGAAGGAACTGTGACATTTGGAAATGATGAATCTCTAAGGATCAAAGGTGTTGGATCAGCCATCATTGGAAAAGAAAAGATGAAATCCAGAAAAACACTATATGTTGATGGACTGAAACACAACCTGCTCAGTGTGTCACAACTCTGTGATGAGGGCAACAAAGTGATCTTCAGAAAAGATGGATTTGTTGTAAAAAGTGAAAATGATGGAAACATAGTTACAAGGGGCCAGCGTACAAGAGGGAATTTGTTCCAAGTTGGGGATGGACAGAACTCTTGTTACATGAGTGTGGTGGATGAAAATAAATTATGGCATAAAAGGCTGGGTCATATGTGTCAGAGAAATATGTGCAAGCTGTCAAAGCGAGAAAGTGTTCGGGATATGCCTGATTTATCAAGAGAAAGAGATTGGTGCTGCACTATTTGTGAGAAAGGGAAGATTGCTAATTCTATGCACAAGAGAGTTGAAATTCGCTCAAAAAAACCCTTAGAACTCATACACTCAGATATATGTGGGCCAATGAGCAAGCAATCTTCAAATGGAGATAAGTACTTCATTACTTTCATTGATGACTTTACTCGCATTACTTGTGTTATGTACATGAGACATAAGTCAGATGCTCTAACAATGTTTAAGAGTTTCAGAAGGAAAGCAGAGAAAGAATGTGAGTATTCAGTGAAGAAGTTGAGAACTGATAATGGTGGTGAGTATAAGAATGAAGAGTTTGAAAGTTATCTTGAGAAACATGGAATTCGGCATGAGTTTAGTTCACCATACACACCTCAACAAAATGGGGTGGCTGAAAGAAAGAATCGAAGTCTGGTGGAAATGGGGAGAACTATGTTACTTGAACATAGTCTCTCTCACTATTATTGGAGGCAAGCCATGAGCACTGCTGTGTATATTCAGAACCGGTGTTTCTATAGGCCAAACTCAGATATGACTCCATATGAAATGTTCTATGGAAAAACTCCAAGTCTGAAACACTTGAGAGTCTTTGGGAGTCCATGTATTATAAAGAAGAAAGGTGGAAATCTGGGAAAGTTCGAGCAAAGAGGAGATGATGGAATTTTTCTTGGCTATGCTCCAGAAGGAAGAGGATATAGATGCCTCAACAAAGAAACAGGAAGAATTATTGATTCTTCAGATGTAAAAGTTGTGGAAAGTGCTGAGAAAGAAAAGCAGTCATATGTTGATGTGGAAGTCGAGCGGGATAGAGAAGATTTTGTTAACAATTCTGATAATGCTTCAGAATTTGTTCATCCTACTCAAGAAGAGGAATCTGACTCAGAAATATCAAGTGATGAGGATGAAGTTCAAACAACTCATCCTAGGTTGAGGAAACAAGTGGAGGCTCAGAACATTATTGGAGATAAAAATCAGAGGGTTCAAACAAGAAGAACAACAAATGCTATATCACATACTTCTCTTTATTCGAAAGTTGAACCGAATGATGTAAATGAAGCATTTGAGCATCCAGAATGGGTTCGTGCTATGAATGAAGAGCTTGATCAGATAGAGAAGAACAATACTTGGGAACTTGTGCCCAAGCCGGACAACAAGAACATTATTGGTACAAAGTGGGTTTTTCGAAACAAGCTGAATGAAGAAGGTAAAGTAATAAGAAACAAGGCAAGATTGGTCTGCAAAGGGTATTCACAAATTGAAGGCATTGACTTTGATGAAACCTTTGCTCCAGTAGCTCGATTAGAAACAATCAGAATATTTCTTGCCATTGCTGCACAACGAGGTTACAAAATCTTTCAAATGGATGTAAAATCTGCATTCTTGAATGGTGATCTTGACGAGGAAGTTTACATTGATCAACCTTGTGGATTTGTTATTGGGAAAGATGAAAACTATGTGTGCAGGTTGAAGAAGGATCTGTATGGGCTAAAACAGGCTCCGAGAGCATGGTATTCTAAATTAGATACTTGCTTGAAGAAGATGAACTTTAAGAAAGGGAGAGTTGACAGCAATCTCTACATCAAGAAATGTCAGGAGTTTTCACTGATCGTTATTGTTTATGTCGATGATATTATATTTGCTGGAAATAATGAAAGATCATGTGAAAAATTTGCTGAGGAGATGAAGAAGTTATTTGAGATGTCCATGCTAGGTGAAATGAAGTACTTTCTTGGGTTACAAATTTCACAGAAGAAGAATCATGTTTTTCTATCTCAAGAAAAGTATGCTAAGGAACTTCTGAAGAAGTTTAGCATGGAAAATTCGAAACCAGTTTCCACACCGATTTCAGTGGGAACCAAGTTGTCTAAAGATGGAGAAGGAAAGGAAGTTGATCAGAAAGAGTTTCGAAAACTGATTGGAAGTCTGCTATATTTGACGGCCTCAAGACCCGACATTGTCTATGCTGTTACTTTATGTGCGAGATTTCAGAGTGCTCCTAAAGAATCACATTTGATTGCTGGAAAAAGAATTCTCAGATATATAAAAGGCACAACAAACTTTGGAATCCGGTATGACGGCTCTGAAAATATTGATCTATTTGGGTATTCTGATGCTGATTGGGCATGAAATGTTGATGATCGAAGATCCACATCTGGTGGAGTATTCTTTCTAGGAAAAAGCTGTGTTAGTTGGCATACCAAGAAACAGAATTCAGTAACTCTTAGCACAGCTGAGGCTGAGTATGTTGCTGCTACTCAAGCTGCAACTCAACTAATGTGGATGAAGACTCAGCTGGAAGATCTACTTGTTGAAGTAAAGCTACCATTGCTCTTGGGTTGTGATAATCAGAGTGCAATCAATCTTACAAGAAATCCAGTACAACATTCTCGTTCAAAACACATTGATATAAAGTACCACTTCATCAAAGAGCAGGTTGAAAAGAATGAACTAAGGCTGGAGTATGTTCCTACATCTGAACAAATTGCTGATATATTTACAAAACCGTTACCGAAGGAACCATTTGCAAAGTTGAGGTTGAACATGGGTGTACAACCTCCTTCTCATCAAGGTTAAGGTACATGTTTCTGTCCCCTCTCTCGTCTTAGATTTGGATAGTGTTGTCAAGGGGGAGAATTGTTTCATAAATCTATCCATAAGGAAGAATGTATTAAGGGAGAGTTGTGGGTAAGCTGTGAATTCAGCATGTATGTGAGTGAACTATTCTAACTATTTGTTGGAGTGGTTGTAGGAAACAAAGTTGTTTTACAGGAAAGTTGAAGAAGTGAAGAATGCTATTGCAAGATGTTCAATAGAAGGATGAGGAGGTATGTTCATGAGATTTCACAGTCACTGCTTTTGGACAGCATGGTTTTGGCTGTCAATAAATCTTGTTTCCTACAATGAGTTAGCTCACGTAGGCTTAGAATTGTTGATAAGTAATCCATTGCAAAAGGTTTCAAAATTCAGTGATTTATGAATCTTTGTTGACAACAAAATCCAAAGGGGGAGATTGTTGGGACCAGGTTGAATGAAGATGAATGTTTGAAGAGTTAGCTTTTACAGAGTGTTGTATTTTGTTGTCAAAGGCGATAAATCAATTCACTGTGTAGAAGGATCATAAATCAGACGATGCTTTGCTGGTATGTATTTCACACAAATCATGAGTTAGGAGAACTTGTGATGCAAGCCTTATGAAGGAAAGGGGGAGAAACGATGATGCCAGTCATATAATGTTATGATTGGAAGGAATGATGCTGCTGGAAGATAGGAAAGATTCAGTTCCCATTGCAACTCTAACGATGCTTAAGCTGATCTATCAAAGGATAAATATCACGATAGTGGGATTCGTGATAAGAGCAGAAGAATGGTTATGGGAAGCAGTAAAGCGATAAAATGGCAAAGCAATAGACAATCTGGGGATGGCAGAAAAGCACAGTTTAAGGTGGCGCCGTTTTCCAGTGTTTGCCAAATTTTAGGGCCTGAAAATCGGGAGATGAAGAAATGTGCTTGGCAATGGATGTTGCGCTGAAGATGGTTTATACGTGCAAAAGAGTTATTCAAGGTCAGAAATATGAAACATGACAAAGGAATGGAGTGCGCGGAAATTTAGGCACATTTCGCGCAAAAATAAAGTGGTGCGCGCAATATCTGCGGGATGCGCGAAATAGTTGCGGGTTGCGCGAAAAATCTGCGGGTTGCGCGAAAGATTGGCATGGTGCGCGAAATTGGGGAATGAAGTTTTCGCGCAAATGATGATTCGAGATCAGAAGATCAAAAATTGGCAAAGGCATAAAATGCGCGAAATATTGGAGCAGTGCGCGAAATCTGATGTTGCAGGAAAGATTGGGTTTGCGCGCAATATGGAACGCGATGCGGAATTTTGCGCGCAATTGGTGCTTCATTCTTAGAAGGACGAAAAATGGCAAAGGCATGAGGTGCGCGAAATATTGAAGCATGGCGCGAAATATGAAGTTGCATAAAAGATTTTTTACGCGCATGGAGGAGGTTTTACGCGCAGGAAGAGGTTTTTATGCGCAAGGTCAAAAATGCCTATAAATATGAGGTGAACCCCTCTCATTATAAAAAGCTCGACACTTAGAAGAAATCCCGAGCTCTGGTGCGCGTAAATTATACGCTAAGTGAGTTGTGCGAAAAGAGGAAAAGTTGCGCGTAAAAGGAAAGTTGCGCGAAAACGTTTTTCGCGCCAAAAGGGAATTTTACGCGCAAGCCATTTGAATTGCGCGCAAGGCACCCTAAAGGCTGCGCGAAATATTTGGGGTCTTCGCACGTATTCAGTTGTGCACGAGAGAGTTCTTACCGGCTTCTGGGTAAGAAAGTGAAGATTTGTACTTCGGAGAATACATCTGTTTAATTGTAAAGAAGCACTGAAACATTGTGTTATCCTATTTGTGCTAAGAGGGAGCACACGCACTATTGGATTGTTTTCAAAGTGCTGCACGAGTGTAAGGGTATATCCTACTCGTTGTATTCCACATCAAAGGATTGTTTTCTAGTGGATTGTGTGGTACTGGATTATTTCCGTACCATACCAAGGACGTAGCTACTCTTGTTGAGTAGTGAACCTTGTAAATCTTGTGTTCCTGTGGATGTGTGTGTTCAGCAGGGAAGAAACTCTTTAACAGGAGGCGAAGGTTGTTTCAAAAAGGGCAAACTTAAAAAGAAAAAGATATCACTGATTCACCCCCTCCCCCTCTCAGTGATACTTGGATCCTGATTGGGAACTTCAATTGGTATCAGAGGGCAGGTTCCCTTCGTTTACTCTTTGCTGAATTGTTTGAAGAGAAGTTGTGATGGAAAATCTAAATTGCGTGAACAGTAAGGGGATTCCAATCTTCGATGGAAAGAACTATCACATCTGGAAGGACAGAATGATGCCGTATCTTATGTCTCTTGGATATGAAGTTCTTGAAACTACAACAGATGGATTTCCTGATATTGATGACAAGGTCCCTCTTACTCCTGTCGATAAGAAGAATCTTGAGAATGATGGAAGAGCTAAAAATGCATTACTCTCATCACTTTCTGAGAGTGAGTTTTTAAGAGTGAAAGGTGTCACTACTGCTAAAGGAATCTGGGATAAGCTAATGAATATCTATGAAGGAAATACAAAAGTGAAGAAGGCAAAACTACAAATCTGGAGGCTGAAGTATGAAGACTTGAAAATGGGAGAATCTGAATCTGTTGGGGAATTCTTTACCAGAGTTAATGACATTGTCAGTACAATCAGATGTCTTGGTGAAAAGTTAGAAGATGATACAATTGTTGAAAAGATCCTGAGAATTCTGCCTGACAAATTTGATGCTAAAGTTTCTTCACTAGAAGACAGAGATCCGGAAACATTATCTCTTGATGATTTGCACAGTACTCTCATCACTTATGAGATGAGAAGAGAGAAGACCATGAAGAGCAAAGCAAAAACTGATAGAGAAATGTCTTTCAGGGCAGAAAAGAAAGAGAAGTCGAAGAAAATTCTTATCAATGAAGAAGCTGGTGAATCCAACTCTGAAAATGAGGTATGTAAAAATTTTGATGAAATTCTATCCTTGTTTTCTAAAAATGTTAAAAGAGGCACAGGGAAATACAAAGGGAAACTCCCTTTGAAATGTTTTGAATGTGGAGCAGTTGGCCACTTTGCGGCTAATTGCCCTCAAAAGGGGAAAGATGCCGACAGTGATGAAGAAGACAGAGGACCAAGAAGGTCATGGAAGAAACAGGATCGAAAAGATAAATATTCTGGTAGAAGTCAGAATAAAAAATTCTTTAAATCAAAAAGAAGAAGCTTTTTGTCAAATGATAAGGAAGATGATGATAGCGAGACTGAATCAGAAAAATCTGCTACTGAAAAAACTAGAGAGAGTACCTTTTTTGCAACAGTGAATAATGATGATTATGAGAGTAGTAGTACTGAAGAAGAAGAGACTCAACTTGAACAGTATCTGAAAAAAGAGCTGAAGGAATGTTTGAGGAAGATCAGAAAACTGGAGAAAGAAAACAACAAGTTAGTAAAAGAAAATTCCACAGTAAACAATCAAGAAGGTTTTACAGATGATAAAATCATGATGAAAAAAGAGATTGATGATCTGAAAAATTCTCTTAAGAATACAAAGAATCATAATGATCATCTTGAAGTGAAGTTGAAGGCAAAAGAAGAAGAGTTGGAACTTGTCCAACAAAAACTGCATAAAGCTAAAGAAATGAATATCAGTTCCAAAAATTCTATCTCAGAAGTAGGGGAATGTTCTAGTAAGAATGAACCAAAAAGGGATCTACAAAACTTACCTTCAAAGGTTGAAATGAAAGACAAAACTGGTTCTGATAAGAACAAGGCTGGAAAGACAAAGTATGTGGTCAAAATCAGCAATGCAGAAAAATCAGAAGTGCATAAAAATCTTGAGTCAAGAAAAGCTTCTAATACTTCTGGTACAACTGAATCTGAGCTGAAGAAGAGAGTTACAAATTAAAATATGATGGTTTTTGAGAAGCGTGTTCACAACTCCATTCAGTCTAAAAGTTTCAGAGGTAAATATTCTTTCTATGGATACTGCTGGTATTGTGGTGGATTCGGACACATGGAAAGTATGTGTTGGTTTAACCAACAACATTACAACTATTCCAAAAGTTTTGAAGGACAAGGATTGAGGGGGAGCCAACGCTTTCAAAATAGAAGATCTCCAAATAAGTTTCAGAAGAAATCTGAGAAGACTGGTGTGAAAGTTGGGAACAGATTCCAACCACTGGAAACTTATTGTGAAAGATGTGATCAACCTGGACATCTTGCTAAGGGCTGCCTTAGTGTGTTACCAGAGCAACAAAAGTTTGTTAATAATCCTCAGAAGACAGAGTTTTTAAAATACAAAAGGGAAAAATATGATAAGTCTGAAAAGAAAGAATGCATGGTTCTCTGGCCAGAACACATTGATTTGGCTAGGAAATTGGAAGAAGCAAAACAGAAAGTGGAGGAAAAGGAAGAACAAAAAGCACTTGTTGTTGAAACAGCTTTGAAGGCTACCAAAGGAGAACGTCCATGGATTCTTGATAGTGGATGTTCATCTCATATGACAGGAGACCTAAAGCTGCTGAAGAATTTGAAAGACTTTAAAGAAGGAACTGTGACATTTGGAAATGATGAATCTCTAAGGATCAAAGGTGTTGGATCAGCCATCATTGGAAAAGAAAAGATGAAATCCAGAAAAACACTATATGTTGATGGACTGAAACACAACCTGCTCAGTGTGTCACAACTCTGTGATGAGGGCAACAAAGTGATCTTCAGAAAAGATGGATTTGTTGTAAAAAGTGAAAATGATGGAAACATAGTTACAAGGGGCCAGCGTACAAGAGGGAATTTGTTCCAAGTTGGGGATGGACAGAACTCTTGTTACATGAGTGTGGTGGATGAAAATAAATTATGGCATAAAAGGCTGGGTCATATGTGTCAGAGAAATATGTGCAAGCTGTCAAAGCGAGAAAGTGTTCGGGATATGCCTGATTTATCAAGAGAAAGAGATTGGTGCTGCACTATTTGTGAGAAAGGGAAGATTGCTAATTCTATGCACAAGAGAGTTGAAATTCGCTCAAAAAAACCCTTAGAACTCATACACTCAGATATATGTGGGCCAATGAGCAAGCAATCTTCAAATGGAGATAAGTACTTCATTACTTTCATTGATGACTTTACTCGCATTACTTGTGTTATGTACATGAGACATAAGTCAGATGCTCTAACAATGTTTAAGAGTTTCAGAAGGAAAGCAGAGAAAGAATGTGAGTATTCAGTGAAGAAGTTGAGAACTGATAATGGTGGTGAGTATAAGAATGAAGAGTTTGAAAGTTATCTTGAGAAACATGGAATTCGGCATGAGTTTATTTCACCATACACACCTCAACAAAATGGGGTGGCTGAAAGAAAGAATCGAAGTCTGGTGGAAATGGGGAGAACTATGTTACTTGAACATAGTCTCTCTCACTATTATTGGAGGCAAGCCATGAGCACTGCTGTGTATATTCAGAACCGGTGTTTCTATAGGCCAAACTCAGATATGACTCCATATGAAATGTTCTATGGAAAAAAATCCAAGTCTGAAACACTTGAGAGTCTTTGGGAGTCCATGTATTATAAAGAAGAAAGGTGGAAATCTGGGAAAGTTCGAGCAAAGAGGAGATGATGGAATTTTTCTTGGCTATGCTCCAGAAGGAAGAGGATATAGATGCCTCAACAAAGAAACAGGAAGAATTATTGATTCTTTAGATGTAAAAGTTGTGGAAAGTGCTGAGAAAGAAAAGCAGTCATATGTTGATGTGGAAGTCGAGCGGGATAGAGAAGATTTTGTTAACAATTCTGATAATGCTTCAGAATTTGTTCATCCTACTCAAGAAGAGGAATCTGACTCAGAAATATCAAGTGATGAGGATGAAGTTCAAACAACTCATCCTAGGTTGAGGAAACAAGTGGAGGCTCAGAACATTATTGGAGATAAAAATCAGAGGGTTCAAACAAGAAGAACAACAAATGCTATATCACATACTTCTCTTTATTCGAAAGTTGAACCGAATGATGTAAATGAAGCATTTGAGCATCCAGAATGGGTTCGTGCTATGAATGAAGAGCTTGATCAGATAGAGAAGAACAATACTTGGGAACTTGTGCCCAAGCCGGACAACAAGAACATTATTGGTACAAAGTGGGTTTTTCGAAACAAGCTGAATGAAGAAGGTAAAGTAATAAGAAACAAGGCAAGATTGGTCTGCAAAGGGTATTCACAAATTGAAGGCATTGACTTTGATGAAACCTTTGCTCCAGTAGCTCGATTAGAAACAATCAGAATATTTCTTGCCATTGCTGCACAACGAGGTTACAAAATCTTTCAAATGGATGTAAAATCTGCATTCTTGAATGGTGATCTTGACGAGGAAGTTTACATTGATCAACCTTGTGGATTTGTTATTGGGAAAGATGAAAACTATGTGTGCAGGTTGAAGAAGGCTCTGTATGGGCTAAAACAGGCTCCGAGAGCATGGTATTCTAAATTAGATACTTGCTTGAAGAAGATGAACTTTAAGAAAGGGAGAGTTGATAGCAATCTCTACATCAAGAAATGTCAGGAGTTTTCACTGATCGTTATTGTTTATGTCGATGATATTATATTTGCTGGAAATAATGAAAGATCATGTGAAAAATTTGCTGAGGAGATGAAGAAGTTATTTGAGATGTCCATGCTAGGTGAAATGAAGTACTTTCTTGGGTTACAAATTTCACAGAAGAAGAATCATGTTTTTCTATCTCAAGAAAAGTATGCTAAGGAACTTCTGAAGAAGTTTAGCATGGAAAATTCGAAACCAGTTTCCACACCGATTTCAGTGGGAACCAAGTTGTCTAAAGATGGAGAAGGAAAGGAAGTTGATCAGAAAGAGTTTCGAAAACTGATTGGAAGTCTGCTATATTTGACGGCCTCAAGACCCGACATCGTCTATGCTGTTACTTTATGTGCGAGATTTCAGAGTGCTCCTAAAGAATCACATTTGATTGCTGGAAAAATAATTCTCAGATATATAAAAGGCACAACAAACTTTGGAATCCGGTATGACGGCTCTGAAAATATTGATCTATTTGGGTATTCTGATGCTGATTGGGCAGGAAATGTTGATGATCGAAGATCCACATCTGGTGGAGTATTCTTTCTAGGAAAAAGCTGTGTTAGTTGGCATACCAAGAAACAGAATTCAGTAACTCTTAGCACAGCTGAGGCTGAGTATGTTGCTGCTACTCAAGCTGCAACTCAACTAATGTGGATGAAGACTCAGCTGGAAGATCTACTTGTTGAAGTAAAGCTACCATTGCTCTTGGGTTGTGATAATCAGAGTGCAATCAATCTTACAAGAAATCCAGTACAACATTCTCGTTCAAAACACATTGATATAAAGTACCACTTCATCAAAGAGCAGGTTGAAAAGAATGAACTAAGGCTGGAGTATGTTCCTACATCTGAACAAATTGCTGATATATTTACAAAACCGTTACCGAAGGAACCATTTGCAAAGTTGAGGTTGAACATGGGTGTACAACCTCCTTCTCATCAAGGTTAAGGTACATGTTTCTGTCCCCTCTCTCATCTTAGATTTGGATAGTGTTGTCAAGGGGGAGAATTGTTTCATAAATCTATCCATAAGGAAGAATGTATTAAGGGAGAGTTGTGGGTAAGCTGTGAATTCAGCATGTATGTGAGTGAACTATTCTAACTATTTGTTGGAGTGGTTGTAGGAAACAAAGTTGTTTTACAGGAAAGTTGAAGAAGTGAAGAATGCTATTGCAAGATGTTCAATAGAAGGATGAGGAGGTATGTTCATGAGATTTCACAGTCACTGCTTTTGGACAGCATGGTTTTGGCTGTCAATAAATCTTGTTTCCTACAATGAGTTAGCTCACGTAGGCTTAGAATTGTTGATAAGTAATCCATTGAAAAAGGTTTCAAAATTCAGTGATTTATGAATCTTTGTTGACAACAAAATCCAAAGGGGGAGATTGTTGGGACCAGGTTGAATGAAGATGAATGTTTGAAGAGTTAGCTTTTACAGAGTGTTGTATTTTGTTGTCAAAGGCGATAAATCAATTCACTGTGTAGAAGGATCATAAATCAGACGATGCTTTGCTGGTATGTATTTCACACAAATCATGAGTTAGGAGAACTTGTGATGCAAGCCTTATGAAGGAAAGGGGGAGAAACGATGATGCCAGTCATATAATGTTATGATTGGAAGGAATGATGCTGCTGGAAGATAGGAAAGATTCAGTTCCCATTGCAACTCTAACGATGCTTAAGCTGATCTATCAAAGGATAAATATCACGATAGTGGGATTCGTGATAAGAGCAGAAGAATGGTTATGGGAAGCAGTAAAGCGATAAAATGGCAAAGCAATAGACAATCTGGGGATGGCAGAAAAGCACAGTTTAAGGTGGCGCCGTTTTCCAGTGTTTGCCAAATTTTAGGGCCTGAAAATCGGGAGATGAAGAAATGTGCTTGGCAATGGATGTTGCGCTGAAGATGGTTTATACGTGCAAAAGAGTTATTCAAGGTCAGAAATATGAAACATGACAAAGGAATGGAGTGCGCGGAAATTTAGGCACATTTCGCGCAAAAATAAAGTGGTGCGCGCAATATCTGCGGGATGCGCGAAATAGTTGCGGGTTGCGCGAAAAATCTGCGGGTTGCGCGAAAGATTGGCATGGTGCGCGAAATTGGGGAATGAAGTTTTCGCGCAAATGATGATTCGAGATCAGAAGATCAAAAATTGGCAAAGGCATAAAATGCGCGAAATATTGGAGCAGTGCGCGAAATCTGATGTTGCAGGAAAGATTGGGTTTGCGCGCAATATGGAACGCGATGCGGAATTTTGCGCGCAATTGGTGCTTCATTCTTAGAAGGACGAAAAATGGCAAAGGCATGAGGTGCGCGAAATATTGAAGCATGGCGCGAAATATGAAGTTGCATAAAAGATTTTTTACGCGCATGGAGGAGGTTTTACGCGCAGGAAGAGGTTTTTATGCGCAAGGTCAAAAATGCCTATAAATAGGAGGTGAACCCCCCTCATTATAAAAAGCTCGACACTTAGAAGAAATCCCGAGCTCTGGTGCGCGTAAATTATACGCTAAGTGAGTTGCGCGAAAAGAGGAAAAGTTGCGCGTAAAAGGAAAGTTGCGCGAAAACGTTTTTCGCGCCAAAAGGGAATTTTACGCGCAAGCCATTTGAATTGCGCGCAAGGCACCCTAAAGGCTGCGCGAAATATTTGGGGTCTTCGCACGTATTCAGTTGTGCACGAGAGAGTTCTTACCGGCTTCTGGGTAAGAAAGTGAAGATTTGTACTTCGGAGAATACATCTGTTTAATTGTAAAGAAGCACTGAAACATTGTGTTATCCTATTTGTGCTAAGAGGGAGCACACGCACTATTGGATTGTTTTCAAAGTGCTGCACGAGTGTAAGGGTATATCCTACTCGTTGTATTCCACATCAAAGGATTGTTTTCTAGTGGATTGTGTGGTACTGGATTATTTCCGTACCATACCAAGGACGTAGCTACTCTTGTTGAGTAGTGAACCTTGTAAATCTTGTGTTCCTGTGGATGTGTGTGTTCAGCAGGGAAGAAACTCTTTAAAAGGAGGCGAAGGTTGTTTCAAAAAGGGGAAACTTAAAAAGAAAAAGATATCACTGATTCACCCCCTCCCCCTCTCAGTGATACTTGGATCCTGATTGGGAACTTCAATTGGTATCAGAGGGCAGGTTCCCTTCGTTTACTCTTTGCTGAATTGTTTGAAGAGAAGTTGTGATGGAAAATCTAAATTGCGTGAACAGTAAGGGGATTCCAATCTTCGATGGAAAGAACTATCACATCTGGAAGGACAGAATGATGCCGTATCTTATGTCTCTTGGATATGAAGTTCTTGAAACTACAACAGATGGATTTCCTGATATTGATGACAAGGTCCCTCTTACTCCTGTCGATAAGAAGAATCTTGAGAATGATGGAAGAGCTAAAAATGCATTACTCTCATCACTTTCTGAGAGTGAGTTTTTAAGAGTGAAAGGTGTCACTACTGCTAAAGGAATCTGGGATAAGCTAATGAATATCTATGAAGGAAATACAAAAGTGAAGAAGGCAAAACTACAAATCTGGAGGCTGAAGTATGAAGACTTGAAAATGGGAGAATCTGAATCTGTTGGGGAATTCTTTACCAGAGTTAATGACATTGTCAGTACAATCAGATGTCTTGGTGTAAAGTTAGAAGATGATACAATTGTTGAAAAGATCCTGAGAATTCTGCCTGACAAATTTGATGCTAAAGTTTCTTCACTAGAAGACAGAGATCCGGAAACATTATCTCTTGATGATTTGCACAGTACTCTCATCACTTATGAGATGAGAAGAGAGAAGACCATGAAGAGCAAAGCAAAAACTGATAGAGAAATGTCTTTCAGGGCAGAAAAGAAAGAGAAGTCGAAGAAAATTCTTATCAATGAAGAAGCTGGTGAATCCAACTCTGAAAATGAGGTATGTAAAAATTTTGATGAAATTCTATCCTTGTTTTCTAAAAATGTTAAAAGAGGCACAGGGAAATACAAAGGGAAACTCCCTTTGAAATGTTTTGAATGTGGAGCAGTTGGCCACTTTGCGGCTAATTGCCCTCAAAAGGGGAAAGATGCCGACAGTGATGAAGAAGACAGAGGACCAAGAAGGTCATGGAAGAAACAGGATCGAAAAGATAAATATTCTGGTAGAAGTCAGAATAAAAAATTCTTTAAATCAAAAAGAAGAAGCTTTTTGTCAAATGATAAGGAAGATGATGATAGCGAGACTGAATCAGAAAAATCTGCTACTGAAAAAACTAGAGAGAGTACCTTTTTTGCAACAGTGAATAATGATGATTATGAGAGTAGTAGTACTGAAGAAGAAGAGACTCAACTTGAACAGTATCTGAAAGAAGAGCTGAAGGAATGTTTTAGGAAGATCAGAAAACTGGAGAAAGAAAACAACAAGTTAGTAAAAGAAAATTCCACAGTAAACAATCAAGAAGGTTTTACAGATGATAAAATCATGATGAAAAAAGAGATTGATGATCTGAAAAATTCTCTTAAGAATACAAAGAATCATAATGATCATCTTGAAGTGAAGTTGAAGGCAAAAGAAGAAGAGTTGGAACTTGTCCAACAAAAACTGCATAAAGCTAAAGAAATGAATATCAGTTCCAAAAATTCTATCTCAGAAGTAGGGGAATGTTCTAGTAAGAATGAACCAAAAAGGGATCTACAAAACTTACCTTCAAAGGTTGAAATGAAAGACAAAACTGGTTCTGATAAGAACAAGGCTGGAAAGACAAAGTATGTGGTCAAAATCAGCAATGCAGAAAAATCAGAAGTGCATAAAAATCTTGAGTCAAGAAAAGCTTCTAATACTTCTGGTACAGCTGAATCTGAGCTGAAGAAGAGAGTTACAAATGAAAATATGATGGTTTTTGAGAAGCGTGTTCACAACTCCATTCAGTCTAAAAGTTTCAGAGGTAAATATTCTTTCTATGGATACTGCTGGTATTGTGGTGGATTCGGACACATGGAAAGTATGTGTTGGTTTAACCAACAACATTACAACTATTCCAAAAGTTTTGAAGGACAAGGATTGAGGGGGAGCCAACGCTTTCAAAATAGAAGATCTCCAAATAAGTTTCAGAAGAAATCTGAGAAGACTGGTGTGAAAGTTGGGAACAGATTCCAACCACTGGAAACTTATTGTGAAAGATGTGATCAACCTGGACATCTTGCTAAGGGCTGCCTTAGTGTGTTACCAGAGCAACAAAAGATTGTTAATAATCCTCAGAAGACAGAGTTTTTAAAATACAAAAGGGACAAATATGATAAGTCTGAAAAGAAAGAATGCATGGTTCTCTGGCCAGAACACATTGATTTGGCTAGGAAATTGGAAGAAGCAAAACAGAAAGTGGAGGAAAAGGAAGAACAAAAAGCACTTGTTGTTGAAACAGCTTTGAAGGCTACCAAAGGAGAACGTCCATGGATTCTTGATAGTGGATGTTCATCTCATATGACAGGAGACCTAAAGCTGCTGAAGAATTTGAAAGACTTTAAAGAAGGAACTGTGACATTTGGAAATGATGAATCTCTAAGGATCAAAGGTGTTGGATCAGCCATCATTGGAAAAGAAAAGATGAAATCCAGAAAAACACTATATGTTGATGGACTGAAACACAACCTGCTCAGTGTGTCACAACTCTGTGATGAGGGCAACAAAGTGATCTTCAGAAAAGATGGATTTGTTGTAAAAAGTGAAAATGATGGAAACATAGTTACAAGGGGCCAGCGTACAAGAGGGAATTTGTTCCAAGTTGGGGATGGACAGAACTCTTGTTACATGAGTGTGGTGGATGAAAATAAATTATGGCATAAAAGGCTGGGTCATATGTGTCAGAGAAATATGTGCAAGCTGTCAAAGCGAGAAAGTGTTCGGGATATGCCTGATTTATCAAGAGAAAGAGATTGGTGCTGCACTATTTGTGAGAAAGGGAAGATTGCTAATTCTATGCACAAGAGAGTTGAAATTCGCTCAAAAAAACCCTTAGAACTCATACACTCAGATATATGTGGGCCAATGAGCAAGCAATCTTCAAATGGAGATAAGTACTTCATTACTTTCATTGATGACTTTACTCGCATTACTTGTGTTATGTACATGAGACATAAGTCAGATGCTCTAACAATGTTTAAGAGTTTCAGAAGGAAAGCAGAGAAAGAATGTGAGTATTCAGTGAAGAAGTTGAGAACTGATAATGG
This sequence comes from Viscum album, assembly GCA_963277665.1. Classification (NCBI taxonomy): domain Eukaryota; kingdom Viridiplantae; phylum Streptophyta; class Magnoliopsida; order Santalales; family Viscaceae; genus Viscum; species Viscum album. Next base: position 24,476 of record CAUJRU010003659.1, read on the forward strand.
TGGTGAGTATAAGAATGAAGAGTTTGAAAGTTATCTTGAGAAACATGGAATTCGGCATGAGTTTAGTTCACCATACACACCTCAACAAAATGGGGTGGCTGAAAGAAAGAATCGAAGTCTGGTGGAAATGGGGAGAACTATGTTACTTGAACATAGTCTCTCTCACTATTATTGGAGGCAAGCCATGAGCACTGCTGTGTATATTCAGAACCGGTGTTTCTATAGGCCAAACTCAGATATGACTCCATATGAAATGTTCTATGGAAAAACTCCAAGTCTGAAACACTTGAGAGTCTTTGGGAGTCCATGTATTATAAAGAAGAAAGGTGGAAATCTGGGAAAGTTCGAGCAAAGAGGAGATGATGGAATTTTTCTTGGCTATGCTCCAGAAGGAAGAGGATATAGATGCCTCAACAAAGAAACAGGAAGAATTATTGATTCTTCAGATGTAAAAGTTGTGGAAAGTGCTGAGAAAGAAAAGCAGTCATATGTTGATGTGGAAGTCGAGCGGGATAGAGAAGATTTTGTTAACAATTCTGATAATGCTTCAGAATTTGTTCATCCTACTCAAGAAGAGGAATCTGACTCAGAAATATCAAGTGATGAGGATGAAGTTCAAACAACTCATCCTAGGTTGAGGAAACAAGTGGAGGCTCAGAACATTATTGGAGATAAAAATCAGAGGGTTCAAACAAGAAGAACAACAAATGCTATATCACATACTTCTCTTTATTCGAAAGTTGAACCGAATGATGTAAATGAAGCATTTGAGCATCCAGAATGGGTTCGTGCTATGAATGAAGAGCTTGATCAGATAGAGAAGAACAATACTTGGGAACTTGTGCCCAAGCCGGACAACAAGAACATTATTGGTACAAAGTGGGTTTTTCGAAACAAGCTGAATGAAGAAGGTAAAGTAATAAGAAACAAGGCAAGATTGGTCTGCAAAGGGTATTCACAAATTGAAGGCATTGACTTTGATGAAACCTTTGCTCCAGTAGCTCGATTAGAAACAATCAGAATATTTCTTGCCATTGCTGCACAACGAGGTTACAAAATCTTTCAAATGGATGTAAAATCTGCATTCTTGAATGGTGATCTTGACGAGGAAGTTTACATTGATCAACCTTGTGGATTTGTTATTGGGAAAGATGAAAACTATGTGTGCAGGTTGAAGAAGGCTCTGTATGGGCTAAAACAGGCTCCGAGAGCATGGTATTCTAAATTAGATACTTGCTTGAAGAAGATGAACTTTAAGAAAGGGAGAGTTGACAGCAATCTCTACATCAAGAAATGTCAGGAGTTTTCACTGATCGTTATTGTTTATGTCGATGATATTATATTTGCTGGAAATAATGAAAGATCATGTGAAAAATTTGCTGAGGAGATGAAGAAGTTATTTGAGATGTCCATGCTAGGTGAAATGAAGTACTTTCTTGGGTTACAAATTTCACAGAAGAAGAATCATGTTTTTCTATCTCAAGAAAAGTATGCTAAGGAACTTCTGAAGAAGTTTAGCATGGAAAATTCGAAACCAGTTTCCACACCGATTTCAGTGGGAACCAAGTTGTCTAAAGATGGAGAAGGAAAGGAAGTTGATCAGAAAGAGTTTCGAAAACTGATTGGAAGTCTGCTATATTTGACGGCCTCAAGACCCGACATCGTCTATGCTGTTACTTTATGTGCGAGATTTCAGAGTGCTCCTAAAGAATCACATTTGATTGCTGGAAAAATAATTCTCAGATATATAAAAGGAACAACAAACTTTGGAATCCGGTATGACGGCTCTGAAAATATTGATCTATTTGGGTATTCTGATGCTGATTGGGCAGGAAATGTTGATGATCGAAGATCCACATCTGGTGGAGTATTCTTTCTAGGAAAAAGCTGTGTTAGTTGGCATACCAAGAAACAGAATTCAGTAACTCTTAGCACAGCTGAGGCTGAGTATGTTGCTGCTACTCAAGCTGCAACTCAACTAATGTGGATGAAGACTCAGCTGGAAGATCTACTTGTTGAAGTAAAGCTACCATTGCTCTTGGGTTGTGATAATCAGAGTGCAATCAATCTTACAAGAAATCCAGTACAACATTCTCGTTCAAAACACATTGATATAAAGTACCACTTCATCAAAGAGCAGGTTGAAAAGAATGAACTAAGGCTGGAGTATGTTCCTACATCTGAACAAATTGCTGATATATTTACAAAACCGTTACCGAAGGAACCATTTGCAAAGTTGAGGTTGAACATGGGTGTACAACCTCCTTCTCATCAAGGTTAAGGTACATGTTTCTGTCCCCTCTCTCGTCTTAGATTTGGATAGTGTTGTCAAGGGGGAGAATTGTTTCATAAATCTATCCATAAGGAAGAATGTATTAAGGGAGAGTTGTGGGTAAGCTGTGAATTCAGCATGTATGTGAGTGAACTATTCTAACTATTTGTTGGAGTGGTTGTAGGAAACAAAGTTGTTTTACAGGAAAGTTGAAGAAGTGAAGAATGCTATTGCAAGATGTTCAATAGAAGGATGAGGAGGTATGTTCATGAGATTTCACAGTCACTGCTTTTGGACAGCATGGTTTTGGCTGTCAATAAATCTTGTTTCCTACAATGAGTTAGCTCACGTAGGCTTAGAATTGTTGATAAGTAATCCATTGAAAAAGGTTTCAAAATTCAGTGATTTATGAATCTTTGTTGACAACAAAATCCAAAGGGGGAGATTGTTGGGACCAGGTTGAATGAAGATGAATGTTTGAAGAGTTAGCTTTTACAGAGTGTTGTATTTTGTTGTCAAAGGCGATAAATCAATTCACTGTGTAGAAGGATCATAAATCAGACGATGCTTTGCTGGTATGTATTTCACACAAATCATGAGTTAGGAGAACTTGTGATGCAAGCCTTATGAAGGAAAGGGGGAGAAATGATGATGCCAGTCATATAATGTTATGATTGGAAGGAATGATGCTGCTGGAAGATAGGAAAGATTCAGTTCCCATTGCAACTCTAACGATGCTTAAGCTGATCTATCAAAGGATAAATATCACGATAGTGGGATTCGTGATAAGAGCAGAAGAATGGTTATGGGAAGCAGTAAAGCGATAAAATGGCAAAGCAATAGACAATCTGGGGATGGCAGAAAAGCACAGTTTAAGGTGGCGCCGTTTTCCAGTGTTTGCCAAATTTTAGGGCCTGAAAATCGGGAGATGAAGAAATGTGCTTGGCAATGGATGTTGCGCTGAAGATGGTTTATACGTGCAAAAGAGTTATTCAAGGTCAGAAATATGAAACATGACAAAGGAATGGAGTGCGCGGAAATTTAGGCACATTTCGCGCAAAAATAAAGTGGTGCGCGCAATATCTGCGGGATGCGCGAAATAGTTGCGGGTTGCGCGAAAAATCTGCGGGTTGCGCGAAAGATTGGCATGGTGCGCGAAATTGGGGAATGAAGTTTTCGCGCAAATGATGATTCGAGATCAGAAGATCAAAAATTGGCAAAGGCATAAAATGCGCGAAATATTGGAGCAGTGCGCGAAATCTGATGTTGCAGGAAAGATTGGGTTTGCGCGCAATATGGAACGCGATGCGGAATTTTGCGCGCAATTGGTGCTTCATTCTTAGAAGGACGAAAAATGGCAAAGGCATGAGGTGCGCGAAATATTGAAGCATGGCGCGAAATATGAAGTTGCATAAAAGATTTTTTACGCGCATGGAGGAGGTTTTACGCGCAGGAAGAGGTTTTTATGCGCAAGGTCAAAAATGCCTATAAATATGAGGTGAACCCCCCTCATTATAAAAAGCTCGACACTTAGAAGAAATCCCGAGCTCTGGTGCGCGTAAATTATACGCTAAGTGAGTTGCGCGAAAAGAGGAAAAGTTGCGCGTAAAAGGAAAGTTGCGCGAAAACGTTTTTCGCGCCAAAAGGGAATTTTACGCGCAAGCCATTTGAATTGCGCGCAAGGCACCCTAAAGGCTGCGCGAAATATTTGGGGTCTTCGCACGTATTCAGTTGTGCACGAGAGAGTTCTTACCGGCTTCTGGGTAAGAAAGTGAAGATTTGTACTTCGGAGAATACATCTGTTTAATTGTAAAGAAGCACTGAAACATTGTGTTATCCTATTTGTGCTAAGAGGGAGCACACGCACTATTGGATTGTTTTCAAAGTGCTGCACGAGTGTAAGGGTATATCCTACTCGTTGTATTCCACATCAAAGGATTGTTTTCTAGTGGATTGTGTGGTACTGGATTATTTCCGTACCATACCAAGGACGTAGCTACTCTTGTTGAGTAGTGAACCTTGTAAATCTTGTGTTCCTGTGGATGTGTGTGTTCAGCAGGGAAGAAACTCTTTAAAAGGAGGCGAAGGTTGTTTCAAAAAGGGGAAACTTAAAAAGAAAAAGATATCACTGATTCACCCCCTCCCCCTCTCAGTGATACTTGGATCCTGATTGGGAACTTCAATTGGTATCAGAGGGCAGGTTCCCTTCGTTTACTCTTTGCTGAATTGTTTGAAGAGAAGTTGTGATGGAAAATCTAAATTGCGTGAACAGTAAGGGGATTCCAATCTTCGATGGAAAGAACTATCACATCTGGAAGGACAGAATGATGCCGTATCTTATGTCTCTTGGATATGAAGTTCTTGAAACTACAACAGATGGATTTCCTGATATTGATGACAAGGTCCCTCTTACTCCTGTCGATAAGAAGAATCTTGAGAATGATGGAAGAGCTAAAAATGCATTACTCTCATCACTTTCTGAGAGTGAGTTTTTAAGAGTGAAAGGTGTCACTACTGCTAAAGGAATCTGGGATAAGCTAATGAATATCTATGAAGGAAATACAAAAGTGAAGAAGGCAAAACTACAAATCTGGAGGCTGAAGTATGAAGACTTGAAAATGGGAGAATCTGAATCTGTTGGGGAATTCTTTACCAGAGTTAATGACATTGTCAGTACAATCAGATGTCTTGGTGTAAAGTTAGAAGATGATACAATTGTTGAAAAGATCCTGAGAATTCTGCCTGACAAATTTGATGCTAAAGTTTCTTCACTAGAAGACAGAGATCCGGAAACATTATCTCTTGATGATTTGCACAGTACTCTCATCACTTATGAGATGAGAAGAGAGAAGACCATGAAGAGCAAAGCAAAAACTGATAGAGAAATGTCTTTCAGGGCAGAAAAGAAAGAGAAGTCGAAGAAAATTCTTATCAATGAAGAAGCTGGTGAATCCAACTCTGAAAATGAGGTATGTAAAAATTTTGATGAAATTCTATCCTTGTTTTCTAAAAATGTTAAAAGAGGCACAGGGAAATACAAAGGGAAACTCCCTTTGAAATGTTTTGAATGTGGAGCAGTTGGCCACTTTGCGGCTAATTGCCCTCAAAAGGGGAAAGATGCCGACAGTGATGAAGAAGACAGAGGACCAAGAAGGTCATGGAAGAAACAGGATCGAAAAGATAAATATTCTGGTAGAAGTCAGAATAAAAAATTCTTTAAATCAAAAAGAAGAAGCTTTTTGTCAAATGATAAGGAAGATGATGATAGCGAGACTGAATCAGAAAAATCTTCTACTGAAAAAACTAGAGAGAGTACCTTTTTTGCAACAGTGAATAATGATGATTATGAGAGTAGTAGTACTGAAGAAGAAGAGACTCAACTTGAACAGTATCTGAAAGAAGAGCTGAAGGAATGTTTGAGGAAGATCAGAAAACTGGAGAAAGAAAACAACAAGTTAGTAAAAGAAAATTCCACAGTAAACAATCAAGAAGGTTTTACAGATGATAAAATCATGATGAAAAAAGAGATTGATGATCTGAAAAATTCTCTTAAGAATACAAAGAATCATAATGATCATCTTGAAGTGAAGTTGAAGGCAAAAGAAGAAGAGTTGGAACTTGTCCAACAAAAACTGCATAAAGCTAAAGAAATGAATATCAGTTCCAAAAATTCTATCTCAGAAGTAGGGGAATGTTCTAGTAAGAATAAACCAAAAAGGGATCTACAAAACTTACCTTCAAAGGTTGAAATGAAAGACAAAACTGGTTCTGATAAGAACAAGGCTGGAAAGACAAAGTATGTGGTCAAAATCAGCAATGCAGAAAAATCAGAAGTGCATAAAAATCTTGAGTCAAGAAAAGCTTCTAATACTTCTGGTACAGCTGAATCTGAGCTGAAGAAGAGAGTTACAAATGAAAATATGATGGTTTTTGAGAAGCGTGTTCACAACTCCATTCATTCTAAAAGTTTCAGAGGTAAATATTCTTTCTATGGATACTGCTGGTATTGTGGTGGATTCGGACACATGGAAAGTATGTGTTGGTTTAACCAACAACATTACAACTATTCCAAAAGTTTTGAAGGACAAGGATTGAGGGGGAGCCAACGCTTTCAAAATAGAAGATCTCCAAATAAGTTTCAGAAGAAATCTGAGAAGACTGGTGTGAAAGTTGGGAACAGATTCCAACCACTGGAAACTTATTGTGAAAGATGTGATCAACCTGGACATCTTGCTAAGGGCTGCCTTAGTGTGTTACCAGAGCAACAAAAGTTTGTTAATAATCCTCAGAAGACAGAGTTTTTAAAATACAAAAGGGACAAATATGATAAGTCTGAAAAGAAAGAATGCATGGTTCTCTGGCCAGAACACATTGATTTGGCTAGGAAATTGGAAGAAGCAAAACAGAAAGTGGAGGAAAAGGAAGAACAAAAAGCACTTGTTGTTGAAACATCTTTGAAGGCTACCAAAGGAGAACGTCCATGGATTCTTGATAGTGGATGTTCATCTCATATGACAGGAGACCTAAAGCTGCTGAAGAATTTGAAAGACTTTAAAGAAGGAACTGTGACATTTGGAAATGATGAATCTCTAAGGATCAAAGGTGTTGGATCAGCCATCATTGGAAAAGAAAAGATGAAATCCAGAAAAACACTATATGTTGATGGACTGAAACACAACCTGCTCAGTGTGTCACAACTCTGTGATGAGGGCAACAAAGTGATCTTCAGAAAAGATGGATTTGTTGTAAAAAGTGAAAATGATGGAAACATAGTTACAAGGGGCCAGCGTACAAGAGGGAATTTGTTCCAAGTTGGGGATGGACAGAACTCTTGTTACATGAGTGTGGTGGATGAAAATAAATTATGGCATAAAAGGCTGGGTCATATGTGTCAGAGAAATATGTGCAAGCTGTCAAAGCGAGAAAGTGTTCGGGATATGCCTGATTTATCAAGAGAAAGAGATTGGTGCTGCACTATTTGTGAGAAAGGGAAGATTGCTAATTCTATGCACAAGAGAGTTGAAATTCGCTCAAAAAAACCCTTAGAACTCATACACTCAGATATATGTGGGCCAATGAGCAAGCAATCTTCAAATGGAGATAAGTACTTCATTACTTTCATTGATGACTTTACTCGCATTACTTGTGTTATGTACATGAGACATAAGTCAGATGCTCTAACAATGTTTAAGAGTTTCAGAAGGAAAGCAGAGAAAGAATGTGAGTATTCAGTGAAGAAGTTGAGAACTGATAATGGTGGTGAGTATAAGAATGAAGAGTTTGAAAGTTATCTTGAGAAACATGGAATTCGGCATGAGTTTAGTTCACCATACACACCTCAACAAAATGGGGTGGCTGAAAGAAAGAATCGAAGTCTGGTGGAAATGGGGAGAACTATGTTACTTGAACATAGTCTCTCTCACTATTATTGGAGGCAAGCCATGAGCACTGCTGTGTATATTCAGAACCGGTGTTTCTATAGGCCAAACTCAGATATGACTCCATATGAAATGTTCTATGGAAAAACTCCAAGTCTGAAACACTTGAGAGTCTTTGGGAGTCCATGTATTATAAAGAAGAAAGGTGGAAATCTGGGAAAGTTCGAGCAAAGAGGAGATGATGGAATTTTTCTTGGCTATGCTCCAGAAGGAAGAGGATATAGATGCCTCAACAAAGAAACAGGAAGAATTATTGATTCTTCAGATGTAAAAGTTGTGGAAAGTGCTGAGAAAGAAAAGCAGTCATATGTTGATGTGGAAGTCGAGCGGGATAGAGAAGATTTTGTTAACAATTCTGATAATGCTTCAGAATTTGTTCATCCTACTCAAGAAGAGGAATCTGACTCAGAAATATCAAGTGATGAGGATGAAGTTCAAACAACTCATCCTAGGTTGAGGAAACAAGTGGAGGCTCAGAACATTATTGGAGATAAAAATCAGAGGGTTCAAACAAGAAGAACAACAAATGCTATATCACATACTTCTCTTTATTCGAAAGTTGAACCGAATGATGTAAATGAAGCATTTGAGCATCCAGAATGGGTTCGTGCTATGAATGAAGAGCTTGATCAGATAGAGAAGAACAATACTTGGGAACTTGTGCCCAAGCCGGACAACAAGAACATTATTGGTACAAAGTGGGTTTTTCGAAACAAGCTGAATGAAGAAGGTAAAGTAATAAGAAACAAGGCAAGATTGGTCTGCAAAGGGTATTCACAAATTGAAGGCATTGACTTTGATGAAACCTTTGCTCCAGTAGCTCGATTAGAAACAATCAGAATATTTCTTGCCATTGCTGCACAACGAGGTTACAAAATCTTTCAAATGGATGTAAAATCTGCATTCTTGAATGGTGATCTTGACGAGGAAGTTTACATTGATCAACCTTGTGGATTTGTTATTGGGAAAGATGAAAACTATGTGTGCAGGTTGAAGAAGGCTCTGTATGGGCTAAAACAGGCTCCGAGAGCATGGTATTCTAAATTAGATACTTGCTTGAAGAAGATGAACTTTAAGAAAGGGAGAGTTGACAGCAATCTCTACATCAAGAAATGTCAGGAGTTTTCACTGATCGTTATTGTTTATGTCGATGATATTATATTTGCTGGAAATAATGAAAGATCATGTGAAAAATTTGCTGAGGAGATGAAGAAGTTATTTGAGATGTCCATGCTAGGTGAAATGAAGTACTTTCTTGGGTTACAAATTTCACAGAAGAAGAATCATGTTTTTCTATCTCAAGAAAAGTATGCTAAGGAACTTCTGAAGAAGTTTAGCATGGAAAATTCGAAACCAGTTTCCACACCGATTTCAGTGGGAACCAAGTTGTCTAAAGATGGAGAAGGAAAGGAAGTTGATCAGAAAGAGTTTCGAAAACTGATTGGAAGTCTGCTATATTTGACGGCCTCAAGACCCGACATCGTCTATGCTGTTACTTTATGTGCGAGATTTCAGAGTGCTCCTAAAGAATCACATTTGATTGCTGGAAAAATAATTCTCAGATATATAAAAGGCACAACAAACTTTGGAATCCGGTATGACGGCTCTGAAAATATTGATCTATTTGGGTATTCTGATGCTGATTGGGCAGGAAATGTTGATGATCGAAGATCCACATCTGGTGGAGTATTCTTTCTAGGAAAAAGCTGTGTTAGTTGGCATACCAAGAAACAGAATTCAGTAACTCTTAGCACAGCTGAGGCTGAGTATGTTGCTGCTACTCAAGCTGCAACTCAACTAATGTGGATGAAGACTCAGCTGGAAGATCTACTTGTTGAAGTAAAGCTACCATTGCTCTTGGGTTGTGATAATCAGAGTGCAATCAATCTTACAAGAAATCCAGTACAACATTCTCGTTCAAAACACATTGATATAAAGTACCACTTCATCAAAGAGCAGGTTGAAAAGAATGAACTAAGGCTGGAGTATGTTCCTACATCTGAACAAATTGCTGATATATTTACAAAACCGTTACCGAAGGAACCATTTGCAAAGTTGAGGTTGAACATGGGTGTACAACCTCCTTCTCATCAAGGTTAAGGTACATGTTTCTGTCCCCTCTCTCGTCTTAGATTTGGATAGTGTTGTCAAGGGGGAGAATTGTTTCATAAATCTATCCATAAGGAAGAATGTATTAAGGGAGAGTTGTGGGTAAGCTGTGAATTCAGCATGTATGTGAGTGAACTATTCTAACTATTTGTTGGAGTGGTTGTAGGAAACAAAGTTGTTTTACAGGAAAGTTGAAGAAGTGAAGAATGCTATTGCAAGATGTTCAATAGAAGGATGAGGAGGTATGTTCATGAGATTTCACAGTCACTGCTTTTGGACAGCATGGTTTTGGCTGTCAATAAATCTTGTTTCCTACAATGAGTTAGCTCACGTAGGCTTAGAATTGTTGATAAGTAATCCATTGAAAAAGGTTTCAAAATTCAGTGATTTATGAATCTTTGTTGACAACAAAATCCAAAGGGGGAGATTGTTGGGACCAGGTTGAATGAAGATGAATGTTTGAAGAGTTAGCTTTTACAGAGTGTTGTATTTTGTTGTCAAAGGCGATAAATCAATTCACTGTGTAGAAGGATCATAAATCAGACGATGCTTTGCTGGTATGTATTTCACACAAATCATGAGTTAGGAGAACTTGTGATGCAAGCCTTATGAAGGAAAGGGGGAGAAACGATGATGCCAGTCATATAATGTTATGATTGGAAGGAATGATGCTGCTGGAAGATAGGAAAGATTCAGTTCCCATTGCAACTCTAACGATGCTTAAGCTGATCTATCAAAGGATAAATATCACGATAGTGGGATTCGTGATAAGAGCAGAAGAATGGTTATGGGAAGCAGTAAAGCGATAAAATGGCAAAGCAATAGACAATCTGGGGATGGCAGAAAAGCACAGTTTAAGGTGGCGCCGTTTTCCAGTGTTTGCCAAATTTTAGGGCCTGAAAATCGGGAGATGAAGAAATGTGCTTGGCAATGGATGTTGCGCTGAAGATGGTTTATACGTGCAAAAGAGTTATTCAAGGTCAGAAATATGAAACATGACAAAGGAATGGAGTGCGCGGAAATTTAGGCACATTTCGCGCAAAAATAAAGTGGTGCGCGCAATATCTGCGGGATGCGCGAAATAGTTGCGGGTTGCGCGAAAAATCTGCGGGTTGCGCGAAAGATTGGCATGGTGCGCGAAATTGGGGAATGAAGTTTTCGCGCAAATGATGATTCGAGATCAGAAGATCAAAAATTGGCAAAGGCATAAAATGCGCGAAATATTGGAGCAGTGCGCGAAATCTGATGTTGCAGGAAAGATTGGGTTTGCGCGCAATATGGAACGCGATGCGGAATTTTGCGCGCAATTGGTGCTTCATTCTTAGAAGGACGAAAAATGGCAAAGGCATGAGGTGCGCGAAATATTGAAGCATGGCGCGAAATATGAAGTTGCATAAAAGATTTTTTACGCGCATGGAGGAGGTTTTACGCGCAGGAAGAGGTTTTTATGCGCAAGGTCAAAAATGCCTATAAATATGAGGTGAACCCCCCTCATTATAAAAAGCTCGACACTTAGAAGAAATCCCGAGCTCTGGTGCGCGTAAATTATACGCTAAGTGAGTTGCGCGAAAAGAGGAAAAGTTGCGCGTAAAAGGAAAGTTGCGCGAAAACGTTTTTCGCGCCAAAAGGGAATTTTACGCGCAAGCCATTTGAATTGCGCGCAAGGCACCCTAAAGGCTGCGCGAAATATTTGGGGTCTTCGCACGTATTCAGTTGTGCACGAGAGAGTTCTTACCGGCTTCTGGGTAAGAAAGTGAAGATTTGTACTTCGGAGAATACATCTGTTTAATTGTAAAGAAGCACTGAAACATTGTGTTATCCTATTTGTGCTAAGAGGGAGCACACGCACTATTGGATTGTTTTCAAAGTGCTGCACGAGTGTAAGGGTATATCCTACTCGTTGTATTCCACATCAAAGGATTGTTTTCTAGTGGATTGTGTGGTACTGGATTATTTCCGTACCATACCAAGGACGTAGCTACTCTTGTTGAGTAGTGAACCTTGTAAATCTTGTGTTCCTGTGGATGTGTGTGTTCAGCAGGGAAGAAACTCTTTAAAAGGAGGCGAAGGTTGTTTCAAAAAGGGGAAACTTAAAAAGAAAAAGATATCACTGATTCACCCCCTCCCCCTCTCAGTGATACTTGGATCCTGATTGGGAACTTCAGTTTTATCTGTCAGATGTGACCCCAGTGCGTTTAATAAAAAAACAAAATACACGGTGTTTATTTTTGGAGTAGATGACGTGTAATTTTGGAGTACACAGCGTGTACTTTCCGTTTTTGTACTCTGCTTTAAGCGGCCTCCAAGTCACCCCACATAGCCGTGTGTGTGGAAGTTACACGAAAAGCACATGGCTACCTGTGGTAACCAAATACATGGCGTGTACTCATAAATTACAGGGTGTGTACTTTGAAAATTTTTAGATAATCCCCATTTTCTCAAAAACAACCTGAAGATAGAAGACATACCTGAAAAGAAGATCTGGTTTCTTACATTTGGTATCATAGAAAGGTTTAGTCAAGAATTGTAAACTAGGATAAAATAACATTAGTGATATCCCTAGGGATATGTCTAAGGGTATGTTAAAGGATAATTCTTAGTATATGAAAATGTCCAAGAATATTGCAGAAGGATAAAGTGAGTTGTTTCCATGTAATTACATCTATGTTTAGATACTACATGTGGATGTGGTTCAATCAAAGATATAATTATGGGTAATAAATCTTGAAATGACACTTCAAGATGGACTCAAGTGTAACTTATTACAAGAAAATGGGTCTTACTGCACACCTAGTTTGACACTCCTGGGAGATAATATTT
>CAUJRU010003660.1:0-37098 GCA_963277665.1 Viscum album
TCCGAGTTAATCTCCTTTGTCTTCTTGGATTCTTAAATTGGGGTCCTACCAAAGTTGTTGCATATAGAATTCATTAAATAAGAAAATTGTGAAGGTTATGGTGAGATTTGAGAAAAGAAATCATCTGGACCATGTCGAGATCCACCCACCATCTCACTTACTTGGACATATAAAGAAGGAGTAGCCGACAAGGTTAGATTACCTAAAGGACCAGATAGTACCTTTACTCTAGCATTTGTAGTGAAATGATTTTGTTAGAAATGACCAGGAGAATTAATATCTAGTCTATTAGAACCCAATTTTGATTTGAGGTTTGGACAACATCATATTTATTCAACTGAACTATAGAATATTTTTAAGCTCCATCCAAGGAACCCTTTATAGAGCCCTTGATAGATTTAACTTTAATACAAGAATAAGAATAGTATTTTTATTTCCCTTTTGATCAAATGAAGAATTCAAAATTTTCTATTTCATTAATGGTGTGTTAATACCAACATGCACAACAAGATCTTCCATACTTATCAAGACCATAAATGAATCCAGCATTGCGTGTGTTCAAATTATACACCACCTTAGTTGCTTCTTGGGAATATTCAGACAATATTGGTTTAGAAGTAGACTTCTGACCTTGATTCAGCAAGACATCCTGACCATCATACCAAATCTGTATAGTTGAGTCTTTTCCAAACCCTATATTATTATCCATTACCTCACTATCTACTAAAGCCAATGGTTCATGGTTCTTTGTGTGATCCCCATAGCCTTTTTAGAAGGCTTTGAGGTACCTAACATTAAATCCACCTTATCTTCCACTTACTTCAAATAAATACCATAATTTTTCAGCTTGGGAGGACTATTTATCTTCACATGGAGCTTCTTTACCTATCTTCACCCTGAAACCAAATGGCCAAAACACTTGTATAGATCCCAGAAAGGTGGGATGAACTCATAAAAAAAATCGATTTCAATATCAGTACCATCAACTATGAGAGTGGAAATAATAGGATATGGGTTCTTTAAATCATCATCGAACATCACCCTTGTATAACATCCAAATTTTATTTCAATGGTGTTTTACCATGTTTTAGAGGATCCCCAATATAAGAATCGATATCATTTAAAATTTTTGTGTGCCAAAATACCCAACTTAAACCATGGATACACACCCAAATCTAGATGTTAGTGTGATTCTTGTTATAGGGATTGAAACCAATATCATATTCCAAAATCCTGAAGACACCGGGGTTATGGTTATAGAAAACAAGATCCCAGGTAGAAGAATGATGCAATTCAGATTGGAAAATAAGATGGAAATATCTTTTTACAATTAGAATGAACCTCTAGTTATTGTTGGATTGGTGTATCCTGATCTGTTTTGGATGATGATTGGTGTATCCTGATCCTTGGACTTCCATCTACTGACTACTATTGGAATTTTGACTTGGTTGGCCACCTTTCACTATAGCAATGAAGAATTCCTATGGTGTTGGTGAATCAATGGATCGTCTTCCTCATTTTTTAGTGCATTTCGGGCTAAGTTTTAGTTAGTGATTTGAGTACCCTAAAACTACCTAAAATTTGTTCTCATGAATCACAGTAAAATTTTTCCTCTCTATGGATGTAGGGTTATTCCTGAACCATGTAAATATGTGTGTTCTCTTTCTTTTAGTTTTCCCCTTTTACTCTTTTTTGAATTTTTTCATTCTATCATTACAACTCCCAGTGTTTCCGCATTAGTAGTCAAAACCCCCCGATCCAAATGAGGTTCAATTTAAAATCCACAATATTCATATTTTTATCTCCCTTCATCAATATTATATGACCAATAAGATAAAATTTTCACAGATTAAGTCACTGATTTATAGAGACATTGTTTACAGAAATTACAAACATCCCATCCTCATTCCTAAAAACCCAAAACTCATGCGATACCTAATTTGATGAATCAAGAAGATTATCAAAACCTTTTCATAAAGCCTTTGGAAATGTTACACCCTATTGAAAACGTACCTTTCTTTCCCATGAAGCCCAAGTCATATATCCAAAGCTGGATCCTTGAGTGAGAGATTGACCTCCATGAAATAGATGAAGTCGAGATCGAAGAACCAGTGATACGTCACCTCCCCATCACTATGGGGAAGCACTAAACAAGGCTCCACCCTCCCATCCATCAGTAATTATTTACTAATTATTAATTAATTACTAATTTTATATTAATTAAAAATTATAAATTAATTAATATTTATCAAATAACTAGTTATTAATATCAAATTATTATAAAATTATTAATTAATTTTTAATAATTAATTAATTTTTAATAATTAATAAATTTTTAATTAATATTTAATTTTTAATTAACTACTAATTATTATTATTACATACTAATTAATTTATAATTATTAAATACTTATTAATTACTTACTAATTATTTTTACTACAAATTATTAATTAATTAATAATTAATTTCTAACTACTAATTATAAAAAATAACTAATCGTAAGTATTAATTAAATTATAATTACTTATTTAATATTATTATCTAATATTAACAAATAAATTTAATTAATTAAACAACATACTATATAAAATAATAAAAATAAACTCTAAATTAAGAAACTAGAAAATACAATATAATAAATTTATAATAAATATCTAAAGATGCTGCTTGGAAAATTTCATAACTATTTGAAATATTCCACAAGAGACCCCTTTTGGATTAGTATTTGATATAAAAACAATGAGAGCAAATTGGTGTAAGGGATAGAAAATAAAAATGAAGAAATGGAGGGGTTAAGAAGGTTAAGATGAAAGTGAGAGAAGGGATGAGACAAGGCTGGGTTTTACAGGGAGAGGGGAAAGGCATTACAGATGGTAACACCTTTCATGGTTTATTTGGTGAAAGGCATTGCCACCTCTAATTCATTTCATGTAATAAAACATGAAATGTGTTTTAGGTAATAATGCCCTTTCTATGTTAGTGATCTGGGGAAAAGGCATTTAAGCCACCCATGCATTTCAGAAAAAATAGAAAGGAATGGGAAAATATAATTCCTTTGATTCCAACTTTTTAAAATTAAAAGACCTATACGTATTTTCATTATTTTTTTCCAGAAAACCCCAAAAAAAACTCCCAACATGACTACTCATACACACATTAATATTCCCATGAGACCTAAAATTGTCATTCTTTAATCTTCCCAGGCTATTTAATCATACACATGCCGCCTATTTTAAACATTCCATTTGCATTTTTTTCTTCTAAAATTATCCAAATGTAAATAATTTATTCATGCCATAAAATATTAAAAAATATATATTTGGTAAAAATTCCCAATAAAACAGTAAAAATAAATATGAAAAATTATATATATATATATAATCAAGGTACCAACACCCTATACTTTAAATTTTACTAGTACTCAAGAAAAATATAAACATTCAATCTCATAGAATATATAATTAAATAAACAAAAATTCAAATAATCATGCCCATAAATATAAATTTATTACTAATGATTTCAAAATATAAAACTTACCAAATAAAATTTTTGAAATCATGATTCATGTATAATTTTTAATAAATATCTTTTTCCTCTTACACTCACATTATTCTACCTTTCATTAACCACAAGTATAAAATGAAAATTTAAAATAATAATTTTTGTTTTTGTTTTTTCATAATTAACATTAAAAGTGACACATTAAGATTTCAACATAATTTTTTTTCTAAAACCAACATTAAAAGCTAATAAAAATTAATTTTATTGTTTTTTTAGAAAAAAATATCATTAAAAAATATTCTAAAGAATTTTTAAGGTTAGTTTAACACTACTACAAATATGATCTTTATCGATGCTTGAAATGGAATTCATCAGTGATAAACATGCATTGATATTATAAGGAAATTTAAAAGCTAGTGACTTTTTTCAGTGATACAAATTACATTGATAAAACCTACCATCATCAGCACATTAAAAAAACACATTGATAAATCAGACCCTTTATCCACATATTTTTTAGCATTGACAACGTTGGCCCCTCATCAACAATTTTTTAGTATTTATGAATGAAAATTTAATCAGTGATATTTCTAGCACTAATAAAATATCACTTATAGAAGTGTACTTATACAATTTACAGCACACTATGAAAAAAATGGCGGAATTTAATTTCAATTAAATATATATCACAATAAAAATAAAACCATTTTTCAATTCATTCAAAAATTTAAAACATTAGTATTTATAATTACTTTTATATTTAAAATTTATTACAAATATCAAACAAATCAATAAATCTTTTTCATTATATTCAAACCTCCTTCAAAAAGTGCTTGATCATGCTATTAGATTCTGAAGAAACCACACCCAATTAAACAAAAGTGTATAAAATTATAAAAAACAATTATTATGTTAGTAAAACTATAAATAAATAAATTAAACATAAATATGATAAATTACATTAATAAAATGTCATTTTTAAACTCAAAACATGCACTTAAAATCACATCAGGAACACTATGTATTAGATTAACAATTTGTTGATTTATACACATCACCAAGGATTTATGAATCATTTTCTTAAATTATAAAGACAATTTAAGTGAATTTTATCATTTTGGATTATGTTATGAGTCTTTTGAACTAAAATGTCAATTTTAAATAAAAACATGCACTTTGAGTCATAAAAAACAAATCATTTGTTAGATAGATGTGTGCATAATTCCCACACATAATCTTTTTTTGGAAATTTCCTAAAATATCCTAATAATTATAGTGTGTTTTATTGGTTTTTAGTGAGTGAAACACATTTTTCATTAAAATGTTATTTTTGAAGTAAAAAAAATAAAATTTATGTCATACCGGTCACATTGTGTATCAAATAGATGCTCGGTTGATTCCTACACATCAAAAATGAATTATATATTTTTTTCATAAATTATTAAATCCATAAGAGTGTGTTTTATTTATTTTTAGTGACTGGGATGTTTTTAACTATAATGTAACTTTTAAACTGAAAATAACCACTTTAAGTCATACTGGTCACACTGTGTGTCAAATTGATGTACATTTGATTATTATATATCAAATATGACTTATAGACCATTTTACTAAAATATAAAGATAATTCAAGTGTGTTTTCTTATGTTTCAGTGAGTGACGCATGTTTTTTTACTAAAAGTTTATTTTTAACTAAACACACACACTTTGAGTCACACTAGTCACACAGTGTGTTAGATTAACATGCAGCTGATTACTAAACATAAAAAATAACTTATAGACCAATTTCATAAAGTATTAAGACTATATGAGTGTGTTTTCTTAGTTTTCAATGATTTAATTGTTTTAAAGTAAAATTCCACTTTTAAATTGAAAACATGTACTTCAAGTCATACCGTTCACGCCATGTGTCAGATTTATGTAAAGATAATTCCTATACGTCCCAAATGATTTATGGATCATTGACCTAAATTATCAAAACAATATGTGTTCATTTTTTCCATTTTCAATAAGTGACATGAATTTTGTACTAAAATGTGACTTTTAAATTAAAAAAATGCATTTTGAGCTATAACAGACACACCATGTATTATATTATCATACAGATGATTCCTACATGTCAAAAAATACTTATGGATCAATTTACAAAAGTATCAATATAATACGAGTGTGATTTTATAGTTTTTAGTTAGTGAAACCTTTTGAAATAAAATGTTACTTTTCAACTGAAAACACACACTTTGAGTTATACCAAGCACATCATGTGCTGGAATGACATGTGGACGATTCCTATAAATAAAAAATTACTTATAGATCATTTTACTAAATTATTTAGACAATAATATTATGTTTTCTTGGTTTTATATTAGTGATTCACATTTTAAATTAAAATTACAATTTTAATCTGAAAACACATACTTTGAGTCATACCAGACACACTATGTGTTTTATTTATCCATGCTAGAGAACTACATGTAAAAAATAAATTATGAATAATTTTTTAAACTATAATGATAATAAAAGTGTCATTTCTCAATTTTTATTATGGGAATTGTGCTTCGTACTAAAACATCACTTTTAAACTAAAAATATTCACTTCATGTCATATTGAGAACATTGTATGTTAGATTTGTGAGTATTTTATCCCTAAATATCAAAATTTATTTATGGATTTTTATCCCAAGTTATCAATTCAATCTAAGAATATTTTATCTATTTTTAATATGTGATACATGTTTTTATCTAAAACGATACTTTTAAATGAAAACACTCACTTTGAGTCATACCATGCACATCCTATGTCAAATTGATGCTCAATGGATTCCTACACACCCCAAATTACTTTTGGAGAATTTTGATAAATTATCAAGACCATTTGAGTGAGTTATATCAATTTTGATTATGTGAAGTGTGTTTTGTACTAAAATATTGATTTTAAATAAAATCAATCATTTGTAGTCATATTGGGTAAACTATGTGTCATATTTATGTGCAGACAATTATTATATGTAAAATATTAATTATAGATTTCTTCTTAAATTATCAATAAAATCGGAATGCTTGTTTTTTTCAGTAAATAACACTTGTTTTGAACTAAAATGTTACTTTTAAACCAAATATACACACTTTAAGTCAAACTGGGCACACCATGTGTCAAATTTATATTTGGTTGATTCTTAGACATAAAAAATGATTTATGGATCATTTTATAAAAGTATAAATACATTTAAAAAACATTTTCTTCGTTTTTAGTGTGTGAAGTGTGTTTTGTACTAAAATGTCTCTTTTGAATAAAAATGCACTTTTAGTCATACCAACCACAAAATGTGTAATATTTTTTTCAAACAATTATTATAAATGAAAAGTGTCTTATGGATTATTTTCCGAAATTATCAATAAAATACAATTTCAATTACTTAGTTTCAATAAGTGATGCATATTTTGTACTAAAATGTTACTTTTACAATGAAAAAAATACACTTTGAGTCATACCAGATACGCGGTGAGTTGAATTGATTTTTGATAGATTCCTACATGTCAAGAATGATTTAGGGACTATGTCCCCAAATTATCAAGACATTCCAAGAATTTTTTCTTATATTTGAGTATGTGATGCATATTTTTAATTAAAATGTTAATTTTAAGTCAAAACAGACACTTTTAATCATAACAGGCATATCGTGTATCATATTTATGTGCAGTTAATTCCCACACATTAAAATGAATCATGAATCTTTATCCAAAAGTATTAAGATAATACAAGTGTTTTTTTGGTTTTCAATGAGTGATGCATGTTTTAAAACACAATTTCACTTTTTAAATGAAAACATGCACTTTGAGCCATACTAGGCATGTTTTTTATCTGATTGGTGTGCGGTTGATTACTACACATAAAAATTACTTATGTACCATTTTCTTGAATTTTATTCACCAAAATGTTATTAAAAAGGATTATATTAAATGATAATTAATTTTATCACTACTTAATATAAACAAATCAAATAAAGAACTAACAGGTCTATAGAGATAATAATAAACACTTACCATAGCACGCTATCCTTGATGAATCAATTATTGATAATTTATTTATTTACAATTATTTTGTCCCTAGAAATAATAAAAAAGGAATTTATACATAGTTCATTGTCCTTTTTGAATGTTAAAATCTCATTTAAGCCTTCAATAAGGACCCTGAACTCTAAATATAGGCCTTTTGTTCTCTTTATATGCACAAAATTCTTATAGAAAACTAAATTCTAAATCACAAAATCATTATCTATTTAAAAATTAACTAATGAAACAACTGATAAAAATGAGAATAGAATTAACAAAATAATAATTTGATAGAATGATAATAAAAGATACTAAATAAGTAGTAGATAATACAATATTCATCCTTATTTAAGCCTTAATCACAATTTTATTTTTCTATAATAAATTTTTTCTCTTCATAGAGTGCAAAATTGTTGGTGAAAACATCAATTATTGATGAATTCATTTATTCATGATTTCTATGAAAATTGTGTAAATATATGTTTGATAAAAATGATAAGAAAATTAACTAAAAAATAAGTAGATAAAATGATTCGAAAATTAACTAAATAATTTATAAGAAATCACATGTTCATGATTTTTTAAGCATTCTAATACCATGTATTTTTTCCACTCATTTATAAACAAATATATTTCCCCTTTTGAACATGTGGACTATAGAATGTTCAAGTTGTACTGTAAAAATATAAATAAATAAAAGATTAATAAATATTTTAATTTTAATTTTAATTATCATTGGAAATACCTATTTTGGGATGACATTTTATTTATGGAATATGATATATTTCATAATTTTTCAAACATAATAACCACAATATTTACTATTAGTTTGTTTTAAGCACTATATAAACAGTGTGAATAATAAGTAATTTGTTTTTATATATCTTTTTATAGTGAAATATTATCATATATACCCTAAAACTTATATAGTTGTAGAAATTTATAGGCTTATTACACTCATACACCATCCTCATAATATGATTTTGAAGATATTTTAATATTTCCCAGTCTTAAAAAATTTTCATTAAAAAATTATATAAAAAATATAACATGAATTTTATTTGTAAAATGTTGAAGTTTTTTGTATTATAAATTAATAAATGTCATCATGTATGGTTTATTGTTTGGTAATTCATGAATTAAATATAAAAAATAAATATTTGGAGTATCCAAATTGATTCCAACGAGGAACCATTGATCCCTAAAAGCGGAATAAGTAATGAAAGAAATGAAAATATATTTGATGTGATTACATTGTTGATTTTTGACATTGAATTGTGGATATTAAGAATATTTTTTATCTGTAAGTTTTTTATTCAAACATTGGGCAAGTTAGTCCACTATTTTTAAATATTCACCTTCTTCCAATGAATTGTTTTGTGTAGAATTTATTTGAGGACTAATGAGTACAAATTTTTATCCACAGGTTTTTCCCTTCACATAGTACTAATATATATTCCTGCATAAAATATTAATAGTATTTACCTATAATTATCATAATAGGTCAGCTATTGGATTAATAGATTACGAAAGCACACCTCATGTATACATTTATGATTAAATCTCCCAATAATCAATGTTTTATGATTTCATATACATTCTCAAGACCATGATAGTATATAATGTCCTCTCTAAACTTTTTTTCTTCAAAACCAATGATGGTCACTTTACCATCTTTTAATATTTTATCCACATGAACTTTTAATATTGGTAAATATAGTTGTTCAATTCGTAGGGAAAAGGTACACTTTGAAGTTATTTTCTAGTAATTTGTTGATACTTTTGATTTTTTTATTTTAATATTTTTTTCCTCGTCCTTTTCTCCATATATAATTAAATTCTTCCATTCATGCATTTTTTTCATTAATTATTAGAGGTTTTTTATAAAAGATAAATTGGAAATGACATACATCATTATTGAAATGTATTTTTTTAAGATCAAACAAACATTATATAAATGTTACAATAGCAAGATTGAATGTGTGATCATTCAGATCATCATGGGGAATAGCTAGATCAATGCTCAGCTCACGAGCTACTTGAATCCCTACCATTACATGTTTTTTTGGAGGTTTTTTATTTTTTAGAATATATCACTGTTTACTATACATTATACCCCTCAAAAAAGGTGATGGGTGGGTGTTGATATTTATAAATCATAATCAATTACACCTTGTAGCATATTAGTACATGAAATCTATAAGTATCTATCTAATTCACATTTCATAGAATTAGTTATGAAATTTTTTTACCTATCTTATGGAAAACCTTTGAGGGGAATGGTAAGCCTCAAAGCTGGGGGGTGGGGCGGGATTGAATCATCATTTAGTGGTTGTTGTTGTTTTTTTTCTTCCTATTGATCACATACTGTAAAATTCTCTAA
This sequence comes from Viscum album, assembly GCA_963277665.1. Classification (NCBI taxonomy): domain Eukaryota; kingdom Viridiplantae; phylum Streptophyta; class Magnoliopsida; order Santalales; family Viscaceae; genus Viscum; species Viscum album. Next base: position 9,940 of record CAUJRU010003660.1, read on the forward strand.
TAAATTAGACTACTAATTAAGTTTTACTTATAGAACATTTATTTATTCTTTCATATAATATATTTACCTATCTTTGTCCTCTTATGCATTTCTTTTCTCAAAATCTCTTCGAGGAAACACTCTAAAAACCACACCTATGACACAACCCTAATTTTATGGCTTCCTCAAGGACACTCTAATTAGTCATCCATAAGGTATAGTTGCGAAAATTATTATTTATAAATTGGATAAAAAATATAGGAAAATAAGTATCCATTGTAATGTAATTACGATTTAAAGAAAGTTTATTATTATATCACACTTACATATGGTTCCCATACTCTTTTTATGTTTTCATCTACTAGTATTGTATATTTATTTATATAAGCCTCTTTTTAAAACACAAAACAAGGTATGAAATTATATTTGAATTTTTATTCATCAATATTCGTATAAATAAAGAGTTATAATTATGTTGTTTCTTCATGCCACATAAAAGTATTAATATAAATTTAAAATAAATACCAATTTTGGTCAAGTAAAGTGTACCCTATCCTTACTTTATGGTAAGGGTATGTTGGTTTTGATGCATAATGTTTATTTTCAATACTAAGTTTCTATTTGATAAAATAATAATTTTTAATCAAAGTGATTAATACACATATTACCAAGTAAAGTATTACCAATCACAATATACCTTAAATGATGAATCCTCATGATGGCCAAAAAACACATTCCATGTTCCTTGGTTTATCATGTGTGTGTGCGTGCGTGTGTATATCTATGTGTGTGGTGGGTGTCGGATTACTTAACCTTCAATATCCCTGAGATGATACTTTGAAATAATTGTCTAAAAGGCTCTATGTCCATTTTTCGTAACCATTAAAACAAATTTAATTTGACAATTATCTAGTATAAACACACTCTATCAGGGATAATGAAGATAAAATCAATGTTTTGTTATTATTTTTTTCATAAAATCCAGAAAGTGTATCATAATATTACCATAATCTATTCCAAAATTAGTACAATAATCATTGACAAAACACTATTCAATGTATCTACATAAATTTTCACATACATTCAGGTGGTGACACCAATGTAACTAATGAAAATGGTATTGTTAGGGTTAATAGGCTAGTTGTGTGCACTCCATATGACCTTAAATTTCATTCCTTTACTTCTTGCCTTAGTAAATTTTGTTAACACTTTCATGATATGAGGCTCCTATTTTTTCTCAGACATAGGTTTTTCACTTACTAACATTTACATGATTTCAACATTGTTAATATGTTGTTCCCTAGGATTGGTAGCATCAACATTTGGAGAAACTTATTATTCCTCTATATTAGGAGAATCTTCATGCTGGTAAACCTATTGTTCATAAATATTGGGAGAATAGACATGTATAGAATACACTATTTATATAATTAGTTGAACATTTAATTTAGATTACATAACTTTAGTTGTAGATACATAATAGTATGAGGTAATGAAATTTATATTAAAAATCATTAACATGATTATCAAACTATCAATTTTTATTTAAAAGTGGAATGGATTTAGACCTGCTATTGAGTATTAAAATCCCCTCATTATGGTATCCTATAACAAAGATGAACATATCTAAATTGAGACCACTATGAAATGATTGTGAGATCCCAATGAAAGGGTCATCATCAGTTGAATTGAAATCTGACTCTACAATGGTTTTGGTCCATAATAGAATAGTTAATAACTTACTATTTGTAGGATCCATGACATAAAATAATTATAATACAAGTGACACCATTATGAATGGTTCATCCTTGAAGCCTTAATTAAACTAGTTTCACAAATCCAAATTCATTGATTTTAACTACAATCTTATTATAAAATACCTATGGAGGAGTATTTCTAGGTTACTGTAGTAATACTAGCGTAGTATTTTAGCAGGTACTATAGTAATGAAACTATTCATCAGATTTGGGTATTTGAACTACAAGGAATCTTGACCACCTCAGTCCTCTAGTCTATGGGATTTCAAGACAAAAGGCATCTAGACCATAAAGAAGTTGGGTCATACCCCATAGGATAATACCACATACAAGGAATTAGAGAATGTAGTATCCATAAAATTAGTGCTAACCAAATTGGGAATGAAGAGAGGGTATGACATTCGCAATTTGTACTAGACACCGTGGAGATCTACATTGGAAACTTCTAGACAATTATCCATCAGAGGTGAGGAGTTAGGCACCATCAATGAAGAATATGTTGGGGGGAGTAGTTCTAGTGTAGTCTGGTCTCTGGTACTTCGAGTCATCTACAAGGGCTTGTGCCTATGGTTCTATGGATCATATATGGTTTCCCTATTAACCTAGTAAAAAAATGATAATTATCCAAAAAAAAATAAATGTTTAATGTCTTAGGTCCATTTAAACCAGACTAAAGTATAATATATTCATGTAAATTGGATTTCTGTATTTGGTACCAGATATATTCATTAATTACACCATAAGAATAACTTCTCTATTATTCACGGTATTGTGTTCATCATATTCCTTTATATAGAACATATAATAATTAATTAAATTACCATTTTAAGAAAATACATCTACACTTGGTCCCCTAGCTATCCATAGAAGTCATTATAAAATTAAATTCATATTTAGAATTTATTACTTAAAAATAGAGTCTCAAAACCCTCCTATAAACTATCAATTATGTGTATTTGATATCTACATTTCATCCCTTGATGGATTAAAATACCTAGGAATTATTTTGTGGGATTTAATATATAACACAACCTCTAAAGTATTATGTAAAACATAAAGCTGGTCAAGTTTCTGCTATGCAATAGTATTGTGGCAATATCCATTCCAGAAATTCCAGAAACCATAAGTCACCCACTTTGATGATATTTTTTAGACCAATGTTATCCACATCATACATTTAGTTGGTACAAAATTCAATGATTTCCCTAACAATAGTTCACTCTATAATACAACCTTTTTTCAAATATTTATTTTTACATATCCTTTCACAATCTTCATATATTTTTCAATGGGGGTGCATCCATCTTTAATATATAAGGCCACATAGACGGATCTCTCTAACCAAGTGAACCATCAAGTGAACCATCATATTAAAGAATGAAAATGGGAATAATATCAACAATTCACATAATATGTCGAAAATTTATTTTTCCATAGGTGGAAACTTTAATGGGTCAATAGATTTACTTCATATAGATTTAAATAGTATATAAAAACATAAAAATTATGTGATTTAAGGTCTTTTATATTTAAATAACTCAAAGAAATGATATTATTTATATTTGATGAATACCCCTATAAAACCTTTAAATCATTCCGAATCTTTAAAAACTGATATCTCTATTTCATGGAAAGAGTGTAAGAAACTGGAGGAAGAAGATTCTGCCTTTCACCATTACTAGCACCAACTCTTCCCACATCCTCATGTTATCATGTATATCCTAGGCTTAATTCCACTGTTTGTTTTGTGAGGTTCATTAAGGAATGTTCCAATGAAACTATCAAACACATTTTTTCTGCACGTAGGACATCAATAAAATGTTTGATGCACTAACAATTCTAGTATGGTAATTCAAAAAAATGATCTCATTTTCCATTCTGTTTTTAGATTTTTTTGAAGAAGTTTTACCAAAATTAGTGACAACATCATTTGATTTCTCAAACTTTTGATCACTAGTTAGTTGAGATGATGGTGTAACTTCTTCTTAATTCCCATCTAATGATGTCATAAAAGACCATAATTTATGCCATCCGGGTAAAACATTTATATTTACTAGAAAAAAGTCTTTGAGGAATGCTTCAACCTAACTAATTTTGTACCTTGTTCACAAATGGGAAACCTTGGGATTCCTTTAATGCTATATCCTAAAAAATTTCTATAAGAATAAAAGTCATATATCATCCCATACAATATGGATCTCAATGAAAAATATCAATTTTTATAAGAATCATAAAACCTAACACCTAAATCTCATATTAATTTCAGACCTTTGGTCAATGGATCCATATAAACAATAATATCATTGCTCAGTTGTTTTGGTCCTGCTATAAGAAGAGAAAACATAATGTATTTTCACTTCATACATAACTACAATAGAAATTTATAATTTAAAAATATAAGTATCCATGTATTGTAATTTCAAATTTGTACACTGAAAGTATTCACTCCATCTATAGATAACACAACATTAATGTTTATCAACTTATTTATAAATTCAGGATACTCATGAACAATTTTTTCTCCACTAAGGAGAGTTTTATAGGTGAAAAAGTATCCCATATTGATTTCTTTTATTTGTGTGACACATCAATTTTCTTTCTATCTCCTAACATAAATATAGTTTCCCAAACCTAGGTAAGATTGAAAATTACGATACATGGACTTGATTTATTATTTTTGAATCATGTCACACCACACATTGTTCATTTTAATGCAATTAATGGTCCTTGTGAAAAAATATACAATCATTTAGACATGCATGAATTCGTTCATATATTATAACCATTGAACATATCATTCATTTAGAATCATATTTTCATCATCGAAACTCATTATATTCTGTTATCATATCATTCAAGAGAGAAATTAGTTAAGTAAATATTGTGTTACTCCATCTATTTATAGATTTTATATTATATAGTTTTATTATATCTGAAAATGTTGTATATTTAGTACAACCAATATACAATGGAGTCTTTTCACAACTCATTAAATTTTGACACAACTTTGGAAAATCAAACATTTCACCTCTAGCTTTAATTATCATTCACTTTATTCAATATCCATCATTGTTTACTCTTGAAAACATATCCTCAATAATATATTCATCTTCATTCACACTTAGAATCATATCAAATGATTCATAAAATATAGTGTTATCCCAATCACTAGCTACATTCAGTTATCCTCCATGTTTAGTCCAACATTTATAACTTCAATCTATTCCATAATAGATCTAGTGTTTTTTAACTCCTTTAGACAATTTATTCTTGAATAAAAAAAACATAATCATAGTAAAAGGTTTTGAGAAGGGTTATATACATAATATTTTTTTCAAACTTGATGAACTATTTAATCCAATCCTCATACACTTTTTTCATACGACTGGAATCCATCAATTTTGGTTTTATATCCATCCTATTTAATTATGTAATATTCATATTTATAAAATAAATAAATACCTATAAGGTATGATCTTAGAATTCTAAAAGGATATTCTTTATTCACACACACTCGCACACACACACACATAGTCATTAAATTTGATATAAATTTTCATTACATAAATAAATTGATAGAACATATAAAGACCAAGAATTTTATAAATTTAAGGTACTATAATAGTTCTTTTATTACAATAATTTTCATATCATAAATCATTCTTTTTTTTGAAATGGATTCGTCGAGGGAGATAATAATGTAAACTTTTTAAATGGATATCGTTATCTATAGTCATTTCACTTCATCAAAGGTGTTCAAGAACATTAATAGTCATTTTAGGTCACCGTGGAGAATAAATATTTATAAAATATTTGGGGGCTTTCAAGCCTATATCTCATATAGTGTATTTTCGATTTTCATATATATAACTTGTTTAATAGGGAATGTTATTATTTCTAGAGAATAATACCAAATTAATATAAGATGTTTAATTATAAATCATCATTGGTTGAACCATGTTTAATAATGTTTTCTTTCTTTCAATACACCATTATGTTGTAGTATTTCTAAATGAGTGGGTTATGATATAGTACCACACCCATGAAATAGTTGGAAAACTCTTCACTAAGGTATTACACCCCTCAATTTGGTTAAGAAAATTTATTAACATTTCAAAGATTATCATTTGTATATAGTTATTATATATTTTTTAACATATCAAATATAAAATATATTTATTTCATTATAAATAAATATTTATATATACCTACAATCATATGTGAAGCTAAAAAATACCATAAACAACCACTTTATTGTATACCTTTTTATTGAAACACATCTGTATGTTTGAGGTTCAATAACTGAATATATTTATTGTATTTTTCTAGAAGTTATTTTAATTATTTTTCCCAATTAAAAATATTTAAACATATTAAATTATTCATAATCAAATAATTATGAAAAGGTATATTTATGTGGCCATTAGATGTGTTTTTCATTTTTATATTCTTGGTGGTAATGAAATATGTGATATTTAATTGTTAACTTTAACCATATTATTTCATACATTATAGTTATTCATATATTAAATTCTAGGAATATAAACTTCAAAATCATGTATACAATCATGAAATACTTCATTTATGTAGATCAAAACTTTTTTATTTTTCCTAAAAACCTTTATTATTTTAAAAAAGAAACACAAATCAAATTACTTATGGTAGGAAATTAGTATGAATTTTATAATCATAGAGTCAATCCACTAGGAAAAGGTAGATGATAGGCTCTTACTATTAAAAACAACCCTTACTCCATTTACCACATGAATATTATCTTTTAATTTAAAAAATTCCATTTCTCTTCTCAAATAGTGCACATCAACAAAGATGTATGATACAAATCCGACATCGAATATCCACGAAATATAATAAAAATTTTTATTATCCCTATCCTATACACCTTAATGACCATGTTATCTGGTTTCTCATTAATTCATTCATATATATTGAATAACTTTATGTTTTTATATTGATTTTGAATTTATAAAACCTGGAGTCCAATGTTGGACATCTTATCTCAAAAGAAAAAAACCATTAGTAATATGAAAATGATAATGTGTGTTTTTTAAAATTCATAGAAATAAAAAAAACTATTTATATTATTATGAAAATAATTCAATGTAATGAAATTAAAAAATGATGAAAAACTTAGAACAAAAAATCAAGAAAATAAGGGGCCAAACAGAGATCAGAATAAGAACAATAAAAAATCATCTAAGTAAGGGGATAGACATCTATCATAATTAAAGAACAAAATAGAGAAACAAAAATAATGAAAACAACACCAAAACATCACACATATAATAAGAACCCAATGAGAATAAAAATAAAATTGTGATTAGGATAAAAGATTGATTTAAAATAAGTAAAGAATAATAGCAATTTGATTTAAGGTTTGATTCGATTGAATGATTAAAATAAGGAAACTATAGAATTCATATTCCATGAATGATTGAACAATGCGAGTGGGGGAGATCTCAGTTAGGGTTCTTTAAAAATAGGGGAAGAGATATTTATAAATTATAGTAAAACGTAACTGATAAAATACAAATTAATCAATGATAAAATGGAAAGTGTTGATAAATATTTGATTTGTAAGAGTTTTTAGCGATAATAAAGCCCCATATATATCAGTGATAAAAAGGATTTGATAAATCAATCCTTCATTTGTGCTAACTAGTATGCATTGATAAATGTATCTTTTATCAATGCTTACAAAATCACAGATAAATTTTGATTTTAACAACACTTATTATAGAACTAATAAACATTAGTGGTAAATAAAAATTAAAAATTCAATTTCAAAATTACAATAAATTACTAATTATATAAAAATAAATATTAAACATTACATTATAATATAAAATAATGAAAATTAAAAATTAATAAATTATAAAAATATTAAAAATAAACAAACAATATTTTTTTTAGTAAAGGAATTAATACATTTTATAATATTATGATAAATGAATAAATAATACTAAATATCTAATTCAAAAAAATAATAAAAAATAACAAATTTTATAAATTATATATATAGAAAAAATATTACAGGTGAACAAATATTAAAATAAAAGTGAGTAAATACTGAAAATTGGATTTAAATAAAAACATTCTAAATAAATTTTATAATTAAAAATGAATAGATAATTACTGTAAAAATATTTAAATAAAAAAAATAAAACTGAAAAAAATAAATATTAATGATAAAAAAAATATTGATAAATAAAAATTGATAAATAAATATTAGAAATAAATAAATTATAAAAATATTAAATGAATTATAGTATCCAAACCCAAACCACTAGGACTGAGCCAAAGAGTCTCTTGATCTCATGTATGCCTCCCCATATGTAAGATTCTTCTGACTAGTAGTGAGGGTGTAATATCCTAGACTTTTTGAAAAATAATTATTTCTTAAAATTCGGCATTATATTTTCATTAAACACAACAAAACCATTTCTCATTAATAATGAAGTACATATAAAGGAAAATGTTACCATTTGTTTTTTGACCATTATATGACTGTTGGTCAAATGACTAGTGGAAACTATACTCTTGATAATAAATTTAACATTATAATTAATGTTTATAAGTAAAATTTGATAAAGGATAATTGATATAGAAAGAAGAGTTGATCACCTCAACTAGTAGGGTAATTCTGTTTGAATCCCATTTTTCAAGGATTGGGAGGGAGGTATCATAACTAGGGTTCTCCCTTGACCATTCCCAATCTGATATTGAATAATTGAATCTTGAACGAAATCGTCTACGTGAGAAGTTTATGTTAGTAGAAATTGCCACTCAGTTGATGTTAGCTGAGACAACTCATTAAAGTACAACCACTAGAAAACCGATGCCCTATATCGGGATCTTTTGGCATCATTTTTTATAAAACCAACACCATATATTAAAATAAATATTTATAGCATCAGTTTACTAGAAAACCGATGCCCTATATTAAAAAAAATTCAGTTTCAGTTTTCCCAAAAACAGACGTTGAAAATATTTTTTGGACACTTCGGCATTCCTTTTTTGTAAAAACCAACGCCGAAAGTCTGTTAAAATTCAACGGGATCTGGAAACTCTCATGTTTTTGGATCTTTGAAAGCTAATCGGAAGCTTATCTCGACTCATGACAACAAAGAAGGAGTATTTGTGGTATCAAACCACAGTTCTTGTCAATTTACTTCTATTTTCATGATTTATGGTCTAATTTCTTGACTATCTCCCTATTTTTCATCATTTACGGGTTATGTTTTCTTCTAAAGCTTATTTCTGGTGACATTCAACCATTGTTTGATTTTAGTATGTCGGTCATCTTTATTTTTTGTTTTTATAAACATTTTTTGTATAGATATTTTAGTATTTATTCTTGAAAATCATTCTACTGATTAAAGTTCAGATTTGGATATATTTTCATGTTTAAATCTGAATTTTATATGTTTTTTTAATTTTTAAGATAAATTAATTATCATTTAACTATGTTTTTGATTTTCTTCAATTATTAGTTTATATTTCATTATAAATTTGTTGAACATTGTTAATATTATTCCTAAAAGTGATCATCCCATATACATTTTCTTTATTTTTTTAATTTATTTTAGTCTAAGATTGTTCAATTTGAATCAAATATAGTTGAGTATATTTAAGACAAGTTAGTTTGATTTGGTTTTATTCAATTCATATTTATTTATTTATATTCCATTCTCTCATTAAATTTATTTTTCTTGTACCTCATGCATGTAAAATCAAATGTATGGAATTTTTATTTTTATGAAATATTTCATGTGCATAAATGAAAATCATATTTTTTTCATTGTGCTGCCTTCATGAACGTATATCACATACTGTCTCTCCACTATTATTTTTTGTATTTTAACACTACTGAAATTATTAATAGTGTACTCAATCAATTGGATGAATATACACTCTTATTCTTCCTTCAATACACAAGATTTTCACTTCCCACAATACTATCTCTCTATTATTGTATAATGCATGAAAACACATAATAGTTTCTCAACATTAGATATACTTCTGGAAGCACAAACTCACTATCCATTCTTCTCTCATGAAAACCTAATCCCACATAATGTCTTTTATGAAATGATTACTCGCATGAAATATTCACATAATCTTAATGAATGCATATTCAATACATCATGATTTTCTATATATTTGACACATGATTTCACATAGTTTTACTTGAATGAGCTTATGAATATAATATCGAATTATTATTCATTTATTTATGCATGAAATTATCCAATTATTGCTTCACAAAAACCCTACCAGGCATTATTCTATCATGCAAGACATTGCGTGTTATTCCTTTACATGATAGAATCTCACACTACCTGTTAGACTCATAGTATGAGGAAGAAATTAAAACAATATCTCTACACAAGAACATAATCACCATTCTTTTCACAATAATATACTCACTGTTAAAACCATTGCACAAATATTTGGTTCTTTTTTTTAATGCTCATCACAATACACAACGAAAATTTTCACTGATTTGCAGTTTTAAAAAAAATGATCGCATAAACCAGTGAGTATTCATAAGAATATTGAATTTCTAAATTTCTTCACATAACTCAGTTCATCATTAAGCTAAAATAGTGTGATAAACACAAATATTTTTCTTGAGACAGTTTCCACTCCTTCGTGCCATCAAACTTGTACAGAACTCTACCTTTCGTGATCCAAAGAAGATCATGAAGACTCAAAATTACAAAAAGTTCAAATATCTAAACCTGAAAGTACCAAAAAATGAACATGCTCTCAGACATACCAATTTAGTTATTTATTTAATTTCATCAATTTTAATTTTGGGAGTATTATGATTGATTTCATTTATAATATGAACATTTACTCTAATTATTATTTCATATTACTAATAATAAGTAATTTTTTTTCTATTAAATTAATGCACTTTTCAAAACATTTGACACATGAAACATTAAAATAATGCAACCAATATGTTAAATGAACTAATAAATGTCAGAATATTGATATTATAATTAAATTATAATATCAATATAACACAAGTATATAATATGAAAATAAAAATTTTACTTTTTGTAAATGTGTTTCATATTTGATGTTTTCTATCTGATTATCAATAGTTTTTATTAAATGTGTTTCTATTTACAATTTATCTATATATATATATATATTTAAATGTTTATATGTTTTAATATATTCACCAATTATATTCATCATCAAACGTAAATTTTTTATTATCGAACACTTTTAAGGGAAAAAGTGAGAACCCCCGTCAAACACTAAAAGAGTGGACAATGTAATTGAAATGAAATTGCAGCCTACCCGTTTTAATCTCACAAAAAAACTTCCATGATAAAGTATTTACCTGAATGTCCGGTTGCTCCATTATAAGATCTTCCAGCCTGAATTCCAGCTTCCCCCATGACTGGATATACTCCTCTACATTGATCTTTCCATTGTTGAAACCCTGAACTAGAATCAAGTCCTTCTTTTCAATCCATTCGGTCTGTTCATCATTGGTGTCCACCTTAAAAGTCTATGCCATAATTCTTTCTACCTCCTCATTGGAAGCTTTTATTATCAGTCATGTTTCCAACATAACCTCCTCCGAGATTAAGAGCAAGTATAAAGGATTCTAGGCCACCTCCCATAGCTGGCATGCCACCTTGGGGGATTGTGGGCCGCAATCCTTCAACTTGCTCTTCCACTTATTTGCCAATCTAGTCTCCATCGGTAAAGGTAAATGAGAATAGTCCTTTTTCTCTTTCTGTTTACCCCTTTTATTATTTCTCCGTCTAGGACTAGGGCACCTTCTCCCCTCGTCCCCATCCTATATATCACCGTCGAAGTGGCTAGATCGTTCATCCCTAGATTCTCTCTCCGAAGCCGACTCATCATCCACAGAGGTTCTGACAAAGTCATTTCCAACAAATTGGGCAGAATCTACAATGCCCAAAGAATCAAACCGGTTTTCAAACTCATTAACTTCAACCTTAATAGGGCTTTTCCTAACTACTACCGGATGCTTTCCAGCCCGCTCCAGTGGCTTAGCACCTATGACACTCCTCCTGCCACCTGAACTCATCACCTCTGTATAAGACGCCTTGCCCTGGAGCGTGGGAACTCCCTCATCCCCCATTTGAGGAGCCGCCAAGTGGAAAAACATGTCAGGCCGTTCCTTAGCCTCACCCACTAGATTCTAATCATGCCCAATTAACTCACACACCGGCGAATTCCCATCCCTCGATCCACTCAGTACACCCCCAGCAACAATACCCTCAGAAGCTGCTGAAGGAGCCACTGGAGGCTGCTGCCAGAGTTCTTGTTGTGTGCGGACCACCGCATCTGTACTGGCATGGGCAACCACCTCTATAGCCACCCCGCACCCCTCCATTTTCTCCTCCAATCCTTCAGGAACCCGAGCTGACTGATCCACAATAGGCTCCAACTTCACCTCATGTCCCTCAATCTCCCTGTGCACATCCTAAGGAGCCCTGACCCCGCGGTGACTGGCTGAGCCCAAATGACCGAACCAGTGACACCCCAGGAAAAACAGAGGCCACAGTTCAAAAGTAATCCTCTGTTTCTAGTGTAATTCATCACCAATCGTGATCCATATCCAATCCAGGGGGGCTATGAAGCATCAATCTCAACGTAGACGCGAGGGGAAATCAGATGACACACGGCCGACTTTCGGCTTTCAGAGCACAAAAATCAACCGACCATATTGCCTAACATTCAGATTATGGAGGGGTTCTGGAAAGGAAGAGGGAGATCGGGAAAACTAACCCAAACCACCGATGAGGGCGAGTCGTGATTCATGTAATGCTCAAAGGACCAGTGAAGAAAGAAAAAACTACAACCATTGAAAACGAAGGGGTCTCTAGACCATGCCGAGCTCAAATTGTCCTCTAAAGAAAAACGAACCATCAGGTGGCGCCGATCAAAGAGACCCACCACCATGCGCTCTTGGAGATCCCATGAGTCAAATACAAAGTGATCAAAGGCATCAACGAATGGACGTAGACCCCGGAATCGGACAATGAGCATCAACCGATGAAGGTCTGAGGCCTCGTTGAAGTCCTTCAGAGAGAGCGCAAGGTCGGGCAAGCCACGATGGAGATTTGGAACCTTAGGGAACAACGGAATCGGAGGAAAGGGGGAAGTAAATCCAGATTCGTAAAGGGGGTGAAAATAAAAATTATGGTCTCTAGGAGAATCCACTAATTCTTCTCGGCGGTGCTCGTCCTCAATGGCGATGCCCTAGTAGTGATGCTGGCAGATCCAGCCCCCTCCTCCCTAGCGGGGGGAGGGGGGCAAGTCCATCCTTCTTCATCGTCGGTGTGGGCATTCACCCCCTTTACAAATCCGGCTTTACTTCCCCCCTCCCCAATGGGGGAGGGGGGGAAATTATATTGTGATAGCAGGTATTGAATAGATCATAATTAGATAAATTTATGAAGAACCACTAGTGACTATGAAAAAGAAGTTGATTAATTCTTGGAATTTTCTAAACAACATCTTCAAAACAATGATTTTTTTCCATGTGTAAAGTGTTTGAATATGAGAAATTTAATATCCAGAGAAATCACAGATCATATCATTTGTTACAGTCTTAGACTTAATTATACATTTTGGTATGTAATGTTGAAAGAACAGAAAATTCAACATCCAATGTTAATGAAAATATTCATAACGAGTCAAAGGATCGTATTGAGGAATTAATTCATGATTTAGGTGTTGAAACCATAAAAAAATAATTTTTGAATGATTGTATAGAGATTTTGAGAAACCATTATTCCAAGGTTTTAGTAAATATATAGTCTTATCATCAGTTTTGAGATTAGTTAACTTAAAATAAAAAAATGGGTGGAGTGATAAAAGTTTTTCCAGGTTACTTGAGCTTTTAAAAGAGCTACTTCCCGAACGCAATGGGCTTCCAGATTCCCATTATGAGGTGAATAAAATATTAATCCCAATGGGATTGGTGTATAAAAATATAAATGCTTTCCCCAATGATTGTGTACTTTATAGGTAATAATATGAATATTTATCAAGTTTTCCAACAAGTGGGACATCATGCTATAAGATAGATGGGAAAGTCAACTCAGATTCATTCTCAGGTTCCATCATATAATATTATGAAAAATAAATTTTGTACTTTCTAATGATATCATCTAATATTTTTTCATACAATTCTAATAATTCAATTGTGATTCATTCTTAGGTACCAGAATAAAAATCCTACTAAATCAATTTGGTACCTTCCAATAATTCTGTGTTTGAAGTGTCTATTTTTAAATTCCATTGATGAAAAAAGATAAAATGGAATTCAGATGAGCACATCTCTGATGGTGACTTACGTCACCCTGCCGGTTCTCTATAGTGGAAGAGTTTTGATAAAAAATTTCATGATTTTGGATGTGAAGTAAGAAATATCAGAATGGGATTGTGTACTGATGGAATGAATCCATATCTAAGCATCAATAACCAACATAGTTCATGAACAATTTTTTTTGGTAGTTTACAACTTTTACCCAAAAATATATATGAATAAATAATATATTATGATGAGCTTGATGATTTCTGGACCAAAAAACTGGGAAATGATATTGATGTGTATCTTTCACCATTGATTGATAATTTGAAATTTCTATGGGAGGATAGTGTTAAAGTTTTCAACGCATACAAGAAAGAGTATTTTCTTTTGCATGCTATGATAATGTTCACTATAAAAAACTTTCCTATATATAGAAACTTATCTGGATATAGTTTTAAGGGATATAAATCATGTCCAATTTGAGAAGAACAAAATTCATATTTTCAATTTTAGAATGAACGAAATACAGTGTACATGGGACATCAATGTTTTTTTTTCAAATTTATCATCATTATCATAGATTTAAAAAAGAATTTAATGGTTTACAAAAATACAACCTTCCCTATCATCCATTGTTACCTCCAGAATATTATGACAGGGTGAAAAATATGGATTCGTCATTTGGAAGGAAAAGAAGTTCTAGTCTTCAAAGAAATATCTAGAAGAAGCAGTCAATTTTTTTTGAACTACATTATTAGAGATTTTTAGAGATAAAACATAACATAGATGTTATGCATGTTGAGAAAAACATATGTGATATTTTGATTGGAACTTTTTTAGACATAAATTGAAATACAAAAGATGGATTTCATGCTAGATCAGACTTGATATTAAGGAAAATATGTTTGGAGTTAGCCCCCACTATGAAAGGAAACAAAATATATTTACCTCTGGCTTGTCACACATTAAGAAATATTGAAAAGACAATTTTTTTTAGTGTCTTCATGGTATTAAAGTACTCATTGGTTTTTCATAAAATGTGAATAATTTTATGTCATTGAATGATTGTAAATTAATAGGTATGAAATCTCATTATTACAATGTATTGATGCAAGAACTTCTACTAGTAACAGTGCATAGTATATTGCCGACAACTGTCAGAAATATTATCATCAGGTTATTTAATTTTTTCAAATCCATTTGTAGAAAATTCATCGATCCTAATTTGTTAGATGTGTTGGATCATGAAGAAACTCTTATTCTTTTTCATTTTTCAGCCTTTCGAGCATGATATCTAGGATTAACCTACCCCATCTTCCTACCCTACCATGTATGACCATCCTTCTCAGGTATATTATTTTTTGGTCAAAATATTTTCTATTTTATGAATTAGAAATAATAATATAACTTTTTCATTTTTCATCCTTCCCAGCCTGCTCACCCAGACTACCCTGCCCCATCTGCCTACTTCGATCCTCCACCTCCTCGCTTAAAGCAAACTATATATTATTTATTTTTCATCAATTTTTCTATTTTATAAATTATAAACACTAATATATATTTTTCATTTGTCAACCTTCCCAACCTTCTTACCCAGACTACCCTACACCATCCTCTTACATTGATCATCCACCACCTCGCTCGGACGAAAACATATATTGTGAGTTGTTTGCTGGAGATCCTCATATACATATTGTTGTTTTAGGACTCATGAATTTTTTGGGGGATTATATACATCACCATCCTATTCATATGGGTTAGGTTAGAGTATGAGTACTCAATATTATAGATCCTAATGCTCTACTACCATTTCCTACCGAGGAAATCGGCAGAGTTGGGGATTGTTTGGGTCGTTTTTTACTTTAGAAAATTGGTTTTATTTATTACATTTCATATAAGGTATGTGTTTTTTAAATATTAATTAAAAATTATTCAAAATTACTTACATTTATTTATGATATTTATCTTATATAGGATTATCTGAAAGCAAAAGAAGTTGCACAAATGAAACAAAATGTTCCGGAATTATCGATCATAGATACTTCAGATATTTCTTATGGGTTATAAAGATTATAAGATGTTTCTACTTCATGTAATTATATCTATCAGTTTTTAATAACATCCAATATATGCAGAAAAGAATATCCATTGAGATTACTCAAAGAAGATATCATGCATCTAGTTGATTTTTAAGAGCTCATCCAAAATGTGGTGTAGTTGTTTTCTATGTAAGTAAATTGACATTTGAATTTGAATTTATTTAATAAAAGATGGTTTTAAATTGACTAACTATATTTTATTTTTAAATTAGGTGTCTACACATGCTTCTTTTACAAAATGAAAGTATATGAATTTACAGTTTTATAGATCCAAAATTCATTTCCATGGAAGTGCAACATGTGAAGAATCCTAATAGAGTTGCATATATATGTGAGAGATTATCACGTATGAAGATTAGTGTTGGTTTTGGAAATTTCTTGATAAGTAAGAACAGAAACAGAATTATGAACTAATGATCCCTATAATGTAATTAATTGTGAAGTTTTAGTATTGTAGGGGGCATTGGATGTTAGGCATATTATGCCCAAGTGAATGCACCTTATATTGGGTTTACTCTTTATTAGGGAATGTTCGTAATATATTTTCCACCTTATTTGAAAGTTAAGTTTTTTTTTTGTTTTTTATAATCTCATTATGTTTAATTCTCATTGTTTAGACATGTATTATTAGTTCATATATACGAAAATGCAGCTCATGGAAAAAATTTAACAAGGAATAATTGTCGATAAAGACACCAAATAAAATAAAATATGTGGAAGTACATGTAATTAGTTTTTATATTATAGTTTATTTGATTTTTTTATTATATATAGATTTTTGTTATCAGTTTAATGTTTTATAACTGTAATGTCATCATCAAAAAGGATATGTTGAATGTGGTTATTATATTCAACGATTCATGTACGAGATAATCACAAATAAAGAAACTACTGAATTTGATAAGGTTAGTTGTATTAATGTTTTATATTTTATGCCATATTATTCTATTTTTTATCTCATATCATTTGATGTTATTGTTGGAATTCAATGATTCCTAGTATTATTATCAATATGATCTTACCCATATTCAATCTATTATTGCGAACTATTTGTTATGTTTGATCAGGATTTTATGTATGTATATTCTAATATTTATGAATAATATTACATATGGATTCAAAAAACTAACTCTTGATATAATAGGTATTGGAACATACTAATAATCATATTAATGCTTCAAAAAAAAAACTAAAAATGAGCATATTTTAAATTTGAGGTATATGTATTTTAATTCTACTTTATAATAAAAATGTGTAGATAGTTTTTTGATTAAATAGATAAAATCATGTAAGTTATAGATGTCTAGTCAATGAAAATACTATTTGATTGGTGAATATTGTGTTTTTATTACATGGGTTTCGATTACTTTGGATGTGAAATATTTTCAATTTTCTAAATTTTTTTAGCTTTCGGTGTCAATTTTTTAAAAACCGATTCTAAAACTTTTAAAAAAAATATTTGTTTTTCGGCATCGGTTTTTAATGTAACCAACACTAAAACCTATTCATAGAGGATTTTTGGTATCATTTTTAGAAAAACTGACACCGAAAACCCACCTCTGCCCACCTATCAGTGTCAGTTTTTATAAAAAACGACTCTGAAAGCTGGGGAGTGGGGGTTCAACGTCTGTTTTCCCAAAACTGATGTTAAAACCATTAACCCTGATCCTTTTTAGAATCGGTTTTTAAAAAACTGATGTCGAAAAGGATATTTTTTCTATCACCTTTATAAAAATCAGTTAAAAACCGATGTCAAAAATAAAAATAAAAAACTAACGTTAAATACTATTTTTTCACTAGTTTCTGTTTATCTATTTGGTGATCTATTTTGATTATTATGGCTAAATAATATTCATATTTTTTTCAGGTGTATAAATCAATAATATTTGGAGGGAAAGTCCAATGAATAGAAACTTCGACTCATTAGTCCTCACATCACTTCTACACAACTATTCTCAATGGAACCATAGAAATTTGAAGTAATAGTGTAAAACCATTCCACAATGTTTGAAATAAAACCTACAGAAAAAAAACTCTTCTTAATACCCAAGATGTTGTGATAAAAATATATAAATTAATTATATAAAATATATTTTCATTACTTTCATTACATATTCCTTTTTTATTTTTAGGCAACATTCATTATTCATTCCAATCTATTTGGATACTCTAATTATTTACTTAATGGATTCAATGCATGTATTCACAACAAACAGACCAAATGTGATGAATTTTATCAATTTTTAATACCCTAAATTCAATATTTTAAAAATAAATGTCAAGTTATACATTTTATTTTTTTAATGAAAATTTCTTTATGACAGGGAGGTGTTTAAATATCATCAAAATGATAACATAAGGATAGTCTATAAGGAAAAAAATATATTGAATTTCTTAATTGGATAAGTATTAGGGTATATATAATAATATTTCATTATCGAAACATATATAAAAAATTACTTATTTTTTAATATCTTTATAGTTCTTGAAACAAACTAATGAAAAATATTATGGTTATTATGTTTGAAAATTTATGAAAGATATCATGGTCTATCAACAAACTAGAATACCTGAAGATGTATTTAGGGTGTAAACTACAATTTTATTGAAAATATTTATTAATCCTTTGATTATTTATATTTTTTAGTACTATCAAAACTATTGGAAGTCCTCATATTCAAAAGAGGAAATAGATTTATTTATAAATCAATGGTAGAATACATGGTGTCAAAAATTATAGAGAAATCATGAATATGTGACCTCTTACTACTTATTTATTAATTTTTTTTCATCATTTTATCTACTTTTTTAGTTAATTTCCTTATCATTTTTTTGATATTTATTTTTTATATTTTTAATAGAGATCATAATGAAATGACTTTGTCTATAATTGTTTTTTCTATAAACATTTTATTCTCTATTAAGAGCACCAAATTATTAGAGAAAAAACAATTATAGAAAAAGTCTTCAACAATGATGATGCACTCATACACTATGTTCATGAACTCAACAAGGTAATGCACTCATGATGATGCACTTTTATCTTTATTCTGAATTTCATTAAACATTTTGGGTTACCAAACAACAATATTTTTAGATAACCCTAAATGTAGAATGCATTGTAGAATAAAAATACAAGGTGTGGTGTGTAGGAATCAACCAAATATCAATTTGACACACGATAGGCATTGTATGACTCGAATTTTATGTTTTTAGTTTAAAATCAAAATTTTAGTTTGAAAAAGGAATTATATTCTCAACACCAAGAAAACATGTTAATATTGTTTTGATAATTAAGGGAAATTATTCAAAAGTCATTTATGACATATTTGTTTCAGCCTCACGTCAATCCAATACACCCTGTTCCTGGTATGACAGATCTAGTAACATGTTTAATGTTTTTCATTCTCAAGAGAGATCGGAATTTGAGGGTCTAATTGAGATAATGGAAATAGGGAAATGGGTCAAGAATGTATATATATATCATTAAAATCTGAATTCCTACTACTTGTTTAGTTATTTTTTCTCCATTTTTTCTATAATTTTTATGTTAATTTTCTTATCATTTTTATCTGATACTTTTTTTTGTTTTTCATAGATATTTTGGGAAGTAATAATTTTCTTTAAACTATATGTATCAATCAAGAAAAGTGAGAACATGCACCTTTTGGATGGAATAATAAACTGAATCATTCCTAAAACACGGAGTGCATCATAAGGATGCATCTATAAAATCTATGATCATAATAATTTTCTTCAATTCATTTTTGAAAGAGACTCCACAGTTCAAATATAAGATCTCATATACTAAGGTATTTTTATAATGTTAACAAAAAATTATAACTTCTTAAAATGTATGTCATAAAAATTATCTTGATTCATGTAGGAATCAACTACACCTCAATCATCCACACCTAAATCCAATACACAGTGTTCTTGATATGACCCAAAATGTGTCTTTTTCATTTCTAATTTACATTTTAGTTCAAAAGAGACATCACAAAATCAAAAGTAAAAAAATAAATTCATATTGTTTTGATACTTTTGGAAAATTATCCACAATTTTTTTAAAGATGTATGAATCAACCCACCTCAATCTGATAAATGGTGTGTATGATATATTTTCAAAGTGTGTGTTTTTAGTTTAAAATTGACATTTTAGTTCAAAACACACGTAACATACTCAAAACCAAGAAAATAGATTCATATAATTTTGATACTTTATAAAATAAATCCATAAGTCATTTTTGACATATAGGAATCAACCACACATCATTATGTTACATGATGTTCCTGGTATGACTCAAAGTGTATATTTTTTGTTTAAAATTAATAGTTTAGTTCCAAACATGCGCCACATAATACAAATTGAGAAAACACATCCATATTGTTTTGATACTTTATAAAAATGATCTATTCCACATTTCTTACATTTATAAATCAATAGAATCATAATCCGATACATTGTGTTCCCGGTATGACTCAAAGTGTATGTTCTTAGTTAGAATTGAAATTTTTGTTCAAAACACATGTGACATACTCAAAACTAAGAAAATGAATTCATATTGTTTTAATTATTTAATAAAATTATTCAAAATTCATTTTTGATGTGTATGAATCAGTCTCATGTCAAATTGACACATGATGTGACTAGTATGAATAAAAGTGCATTTTTTCATTTTAAATTGACATTTTATTAAAAAAACATGTGACATACTCAAAAATAGGAAAATGAATTCATATTGTTTTGAAACATTATGATATTGACCCATAAGTCATTTTTAGTTGTATAAATCAACTAGATGTCAATATGATGCACAATGTGACTGATATGAAGCAAAGTGTGTTTTTATTTAAAATTTCCATTTTAGTTAAAAAACACACCACATACTCAAAACTGAGAAAACACATTTGGATTGTTTTGATACTTTAAGAAACTAATACAAAAGTCATTTGTGATGTTTAAGAATCAACCTCACCTCAATAAGATACACAATGTTCCTATTATGACTCAATGTGTATGTTATCAGTTTAAAATTGACATTTTAGTTCAAAACATGTGTCACTCCATGAAAACCGAGAAACAATATTTGGATTGTCTTCATAATTTTAGAGGGGAATTTTGAAAGTAATTTTTGTCACATACATGAATTATTTTAAAGGTTTTTATTTCATTTAATTTCCATTATTTCTTTGTTTTGGGGGTTTCCCATACATTTTTGGAGGAAAGGGTGAGTTTTCATGATTTGGGTCAAACTGTGAGCCCATTTCCAGATTTAATAACCAATTTTGTTTCTCTTATAACTCTTTCATTTTTCAACATTTTACACACATTATACTTCCCAATTGGAATCCAATGATATATTAAAACCACCATATCCATTTTTACCTCATATTAATCCATAATCATGATGGATTTGGGTTTTTTATTAAGGTATTGGGCCAGCCTGAAATCCCATTTACTACTTTAAATGTTGTTTTTAAATATTTAATATCTCATTCAATTTTTACATTTTTTTAGTAATTATAACTCTCACCCGAGACCACTTACCCAAGAAGCTCCACTATCCTCTCTTAAACCTCTTTGGAGCTTATATTCATCGCGAATTATGGAGAAACTTCTCTGGATTTCTCAAATCGTCCAGATTTTATGTAGTAAATTGTTTCTTTCATAACTCCTTCAATTTTTACTCCTTTTCCCCCATTATTGTTCCTACATGACCTACTCTGCCTTATTTGAACCTCAGTTTCATTTTTGGATATTTGAAAATTCATCTACTGGTGTATTTGGGTCACTTCATTCAATATATATATATATTAAGTGGGTTTTCTCTCATGTTCCTCCCATTTGCTTAGGTTTCTTCCACTTCTCTTGAGGTTATAAAATTTACAAAATCTAGGGTTCATACCTTGGTTTTAATCTTGAGTTTTTTTAGTGAAATATTGTGGATTAGGGATCTATTTCACTTTTTTGTGGTGCTATGGTGGTGCAGTTGATGTTTCGCACCATGATTTGGAGTTTCTGGCACAAATGGTAGGTGGTTCTATGTGTAGCTATCCTAAGATGAGTTTGATTTGATTAGTTTATATTTTTAGAAAGTTACTATTGCATTATGTTTGGTGCAGGAACCATTTTTGGTAGTATTGATTAAGATTTTAGTTTCAAAGTTGCATATTTTTTGGAAATGTGTGTTTTTCATGTGTATCTTTTGTGGTATTATTTGAGGTAATTTTATAACATTTTAGAGTGGTTTAATAAATGTTTATAGAGATGAAAACTCTATTTTGGATAGGTATTGGTGTGATTTTGGCCTTGAAAGAGGGTATTGAAATGGGTTTTGTGTAAAAGACATGGTTATACCCCTTGTGATTATTTTATGAAAGTTATAAATGATTTATTAAGTTAATCAAATTGGAAAAATGATTTACATGTACTGTTTTGGTGAGTATATTCAATTAATATGGGATTTTTAAAGATAAAGCGGTGGTTTAAGATGTCAAAAATATTTAGAATGTTTTATAAATAGATGAAATGATTTATCAAATTTCAAGAAAGGTGCGAAACACGTTTGTGGGATGTTTTGGGTGAGTATGATGTGAAAAATGAATTTTTGTTTTTGAAAGGAGAATTATGTGACATGTGTGCGGGATGTTTGGTGTGTGTGTGACTTGGTAGTGGTATTTTCATGTGAAAATTATATTTCATGGATTGTGGAAAATGTTTTATCACAAGAGGGAAAACTCATGTATTTAGGTGGGTGGATGTGTACTAGTATGCTAGTGAATCCGTGGGCTTTGGCCCCAGTTTCACATAGAATGTCTGAAAATGATAACACTAACTAAACTATAATTATTATGATAATGATGTTGGTGTACCACTAGGTTATGGGTTTGATCCCTACTAGTGGATCTTGTGCATGGGAATGGATATTTTTATGGTTACTTTCACCGAGATATGAGGTACCTGGGACCCACAATGAGCTAGTGCCTAGAGGTTATTTCCCGTTACTTGTGATAATTAGATACTCTATGATTACCATCAGTATATGGTATGTTTGGATGAAAAAATCAATAGATTTTCATTCTATTTAAAACTGTTGATTTTTTAATGTAGATCACTTGAAAACTATTTTTATTTAAAGTTGCATCTCTTTAAAATTAGTATTATCATTTCATGTTTATGAAAACTTGCAAGATTTTCACCCTTGAATGTTTATCACATGGAATATTTTAGTGGTGGAATACTATTGGGATTTGTATCACACCCTATTTACACCCATGGGTGTAAGTAGACTTTGTTATTTTGTCGCAGGTTTGGGTAAATCTTTTAGTGCCAGTGGTTCGGGTTTCAAGCAGTCCTTCTTAGCATAGTGTCCTGAAGATAGCTTGAGGGTGGTGCCCCTTTCCATGAGGAGGTTCTTATAATATCTGTTTTGGGTTTTTTCATTTATTATAGTCTTAAAGAATTGTTTTAAATTATGTAATTCAATTCTGATTTTTGGTAAAAGATAGTTTGTTTTGAAAAATCCAAATTTGTTATATTTTATTTGGTTTTCATTTTATGTTTATAAACTTGGGGAAATAGTTCCCAAATTTCATTTTGTTTCTACCATGGGACTTGTGGCAGCCCATAGATATTGGGAACACCTTTCAAGCCTTTCCACAGGCCATGTTGGGTGCCGGTTTTGATGGTGACCATATCTGGTTCATGAAAAAATTGTATTTGAGGAGGTAAGGTTCACTCTTTGGGTCATGTTATTTGGGGAAGAGTCTGAATTGTATGGAGTTACGATTTTCAGGGCTTGACATTTCAATTATGAGTAGGGTGCCTGGACAGTTTTCCTTGTGATGTGATTCAAGTCGCCAGGGGAAGTCGGGTTTTATCTAAGTCCTTTGGTTTTCTTGGTTTGATGACAATTAGGGAAAATGAAAAGAGAGTTGGGATAATGGTCTCAGTGAGCTCATAGGTCCTGGAAAGCCATGTGGAGCTGGGGATATTTCCCTAGAACACTCTTTGTGATGGTGAAGTGATTGGCGTATGGCCTCCAATCATATGTCCAAGTCACCCACTGAAACTAGTTTCCTCTCGCATTGTCTCATGTCTCTTCGTGTTGGAATCTTGGAACTTGAGTTTAAGGAAAAAAAGACTTGATTTAAGAAATGTGAACTATTATGAAATGAATTTTTAGTAATGTATAAGTGGATTGATTTCTGAAATGGTAGATCTAAATTTTTAGAATTGTTTTGAAATGGAAAATGGTGTGTTTACACTCTTTTGAAAGAAGGAACTATGTTATAGCTGGTTTAGGAAAAAATGTTTCCAATAGAGCTCCATAAACTATTGATAGGGTTTTTAATATGATGGAATGTTTTGGAGGTTAAGTGTGGAGTTTGGAAATGAATTTTTATTTGGTAACTAGTGATAATTTTAAAAAGTTTATGAAATTTTGGAATCTTTTTTTCAAATGAGAAGAGTTGAGTTCCCAATTTAATAGGGATTTATGAAATGGAGTTTTTCGTGAAATTAGTCATGTTTTAAACAGGTTGAAATGTTTGGAAATTAATGTACATGAATTAGAAGTGAGTTTTTATTGAATGATTGGTGATCTTTTGATAAATTTTAAGAATCATTGGAACCTATTTTTAAATAAGAACACATGATTTTTCAAAGGAATGGGGGTTGATGAAAGGGAGTTTTCATAAAAATGAGAGTGTTTTTAAATGGGATGAGATGTTTTGAAATTAATGTGTCTAACATGAAAGTGAGTTCTTATTTGAATGGTTGGGCCTTTCAAAAAAAAAACGGTTTTCTAAGATGTAAATTGGGATTTTGATTTTGTGGTTAGCGGTCTTCAGAAAAAAGTAATTATTCGTTGACTGTTTTAGTTTTGAAAAGTGGAAAGAATTTTTGTTTTAGCCTTAGGTATTTCTAGGGGCAACCACATTCATGGGGTTACATGGTATGGCAGATGGTTAATGAAACATCTGGATGAGTGTTATGATGGATATGAGGAGGGTGCCCAACATGGCAAAGAAACATGCATGTGTGAGGCCCATGGGGTTCCATTGGTGGATACGCTAACCGATGAACTGTTTATTTTTAAAGAGATGATTTTAAAGGAAAAAATGATTTCTTGATGACTAGTTTGGGATGGTCTGTCTTATGTGTTTTTGGAAATGTTATCTTTGTGGGATTTTTTGATTCCAATAACCCCTCTTGTTTGAACAGTGTTTTGGGTTTGTATTTGGTCGGAAAGCCGGGTTGAAGTGTTGGTTAGTGGTCTCTTCTGAGAAAAGTTTAGGAAGCCATTATTGTGGTTCCTATCATATGTTCAGTTCTATGTTTTGTCACGTTTAGACCAATGGACCTGCTTGGCTGGGTCCTTGGGTTCTCTCATTGGATAAGGTATTCCACCACTAAGATTTAATGCATGACTGAAGTGCATCCCAGATTGTTTCTCCATTGGAAGATCCTTCAGTTGACTAATATAAGGAATATTTTTCTCGAGCTTTGTATATTGAGTCTACACCCTTTCCTTTCTTTTTTTGGATCCTCATGTAGTGAGAGAGTGCTCGTGGAAGGTCGAAAGAGACATTAGTTTCTTAAGTTACTTGATTCGTCAAAGGTGAAAGTAGTTTGGGGTTGTCAATGTGGATGATGTCTAAGAGAGCCTATGGGTCCTTCGTAGTCTCTTCGAAGTTGGGCTTCATATTAAACCACCAGTGTAAGAAATATGGTCATGAGAGGCTGTTATGGACACTTTCTGAAATTGTGTGTTGTCTAGAGACTTGGCATAAGGCCCTTCCCATATATTTTCTATATCAGTTGCAATGGTCATGTTTGGTGACGCCTTGTGATGTCATGTGCTCGTTTGATTGTAAAGGTGAAGTTGTACAATATTTTTTGAGTCTTTATTTTTTTACAAGTGTGTCTTCTTTCAGGATATCTCAACATCCTTTGTTTAGAGGAAAGTGTATATATATATTTTTTCCTCTTTCCGTTTCTCATTCGAAGAAATAAGGGGTGATGTGTGCGCGTCTTCAAAGAACTTGTTTTTAGTGAAATGTCAGGTTAGGGTAAAGTGAGTTTGGAATGTGTTATGTATTGGTGAACCCATATGGGATCAGAGTATAGTTTTTATTGAACATAAAGGATAAGTTACTTCAATAAGGTTTTTAAACACTAACTACGAGGCTGAAGATGCTTCAATCATTTGAGCTCCAGCCAAAGGTTCTGTAGTAAAGCTGGCATATAGTTAGGGGAAATCCCAGGGTCATTCAAACATTTGGTCAAAGTACTATCCTCAGTATAAAATATGGGAAAAGTTTAAACCTATGGCATCATCATCTTGCTTTTTTTGTTCCCATTCGTTGGAAATAGGTGGAGGGACTTGTAACCATGTTATCGACCAATGTCATTCTTTCCCCCTTTGGTTTCCACTGAGTTTTAGAGAAAGGATTGAAATTTGGATAGAAAAGTTAAGCAAATGGTTTTTGAATGGTTAGTAGTAACTGTTCCCCAGAAAACTATATAGATATAAGGATTCCAATGGTTAGCACACTATTTTCTAAACTATGCAGACTAACCATGCGACAATCCCAAATCTTTAAATTTTGTAGTCCTCTTGTGTTAGCCCATGCTGGTTGATTAAGATGGTTAGTTCTTATGGTGGGGAGTCCCACTATGAGTCTCTAGTATGTTCTTTTGGAAAAGTATAATGGAAGTATAGCCCTTTAACCAAGGAGTCTTTTCGGGCCTACCCCTGTTAGTGTCCTGAATCTTTCTCGAGAAAATTTAAGTTGTCTCTTATGGTGGGGAGCCCATTTGTGTCTCGTCGTACTAGTAACTCATATTTTTCCTTAGTATTTTTGTGGACGTAAGTAGTCTCGTTTGGATCTATATAACTACCAACATATTCCTTGGATAAAAATTGGGATTTTAGAGAATCCAATGGTTTAGTTAAAGTAAGGTAAGTGTAACCTTGTTTGT